>PVKA01013515.1:28105-54985 GCA_004027165.1 Ctenomys sociabilis | reverse complement strand
GTCCCGCTGGCCAGATAGCTCAGGGAACTAAAGTGCCTATTTAGGCAGGCTCAGTGACCTGGGTTCAGTCTCCAGCATGCTGTGCCAGCCCCGACCACAGGGTGTCAACTGTGACAGCAACTGATACTGGGTGTGCACCTGTAATCCCGGCCCTGGGGAGGCTGAAATCAGGAGGATCATTACGAATCTGATTTGCACAGTGAGATCCTTTAGACCCCATACTAACTACACAAGAGAGAGAGAGAGAGAGAGAGAGACAGAGAGAGAGAGAGAGACAGAGAGAGAGAGAGAGACAGAGAGAGAGACAGAGAGACAGAGAGACAGAGACAGAGATAGAGAGACAGAAACAGAGACAGAGAGACAGAGAGAGACAGAGACAGAGACAGAGACAGAGAGACAGAGAGAGACAGAGACAGAGAGACAGAGAGAGACAGAGAGAGAGAGACAGAGAGACAGAGACAGAGAGAGAGATTGTCTTTTACTCTGAGTGATTACTGCCTTTTTTTGTTTTGGTAGAACTGGGAATTGAGCTGAGGCCCTTGCACTTGCCAGGGAAGCACTTATTACACTGAGCCATCTCCTCTGAGTAACTAAAGAAATGGAAAGATACACAATATTTTTGTATCTTACACAATATTTTTGTATCTTACAACCAATCTCTTTTTTTTTTTTTTCTCTCTCTCTCTCCTGCCATACAGCTAGGATACAAAGTCTTAGGTTGATATGTATGTTTTGTGTTCTTTTCACCCTTTCAGTACATCCTTTCTTTGGCTCTGGCTTTCATTATTTCATGTGAAACTGAATCTATTCTTTGTCTTGTTCCCATGTGTACATGCTACCCAGCTACTTTTAAATACTATTCTTTATCTGTTTCTTTTCTTCAATTGACAATAACATGATTTTTTTTTTTGCACTTAACATACTTGCATTTCCAAAATGACTTGGAGCTTCCATCAGTTTTATAAAGTTCTCAGCTATTGTTATTTTCCCACTTTCTTTTCCTTTTCTTCTGGGACTATTCGACCTTATTCCAAGATTACAGATGGTTCTGCCTTGCAAAAGGCATTTTTTAAATTTAGATGTTTTATTTTGATTGTTTCATGAATACTGCTAGCTTCAACTACCATGGCAAATCTGTCCTTAAGTCCATCTGATGAGTTTTTAGCTCTGATGTTAAATTTCAAATTTTGTTTCTTGTATTTAGTTTGCATTTGAATTTTTTTTATCTCTCTAGCATGCCTCATTTCTTCACAAATATTGTGTATCATCTGATACTTTCAACATCAGTCCACATCTTTGTTTTATTGTTAGTTTCATCTCTTGAGCTGCCTTTTTCTTGCTTTGTTGTGTTTTGTCATCCTTAAGTATATTTTATACATTTAATTGGGGTGCTAATTATTGCTTTTTCACTGCTTCCTATTAAAGCTTGTGAGTTTTTTATGACTTCATTACTTCAGGTTTGTCAGTCTGCTCATTGTGCACTCTGAGGAGAAATGCTAGAATAATAAAATGTACACTTTATATATTTAATATTAAAAGTGGTTCAGGGGCCCAGGGAGATGGCTTGGTAGAATAAGTGCTTGCCTGGAAAGTGCAAGGGCCTGAGTTCAATCCCTGGTTCTGCCAAAAAAAAAAAAAAAAAAAAAAAAGTGGTTCAATTGCGGTAACCACTTTTTTAGTGTTTTGGAAATAGGAGAGGAAAATATTGTGTTAAAATAAATATTTTGTTCATTATTTTTAATACTATTCATTTTGTTCATTATTTTTAATGCCATTCCCTGGGTTTGGTGGCACACACCTGTAATCCCAGAACTTGGGAGGTTGAAAACAGGAGGATCACTGAGTCTAATCTGTGTAGTGAGATCCTATAGACTGTCCTAAATACATTTGTAAAACAAAGAATTTCATAATATAAAATGCAGAAAAAATTCTTAATTAGGAAGAAACATATAAAGTTATTAATATTTAACCTCCAAAAGATACACTGTGGTCTACTAGAGGTGTGAGGGGTGAATGGACCCATGGGTACTGGGGCTAAACTTTGCTGTAGCTGCATTGTAGTTCAGTTCATCACAATTAAAATATATGGACGATAAAAGTCCCACTTTCCCCTCCGCTGTGACTGATGCAAAGTACTGACAGCATGCTACAGATTTGTTGGTGCTTTACAGACCAACAACTGACTGTCACAGTTACTGGAAATACCACATTTCACTTCCTAGTTAAAATTTTCTTCACCACTAGAGGGTCTCTTTTCAGTGTTACACCAATTATTTTCTGCAGGAGACCTCAAGCAATATTCGCCTACTGCTTCCTCTGTCCTTGGGTGCTTGAGGTCCATGCACTGATAAGGGACATCAGTGGCTTACGATGGTGCTTTTAGTATCATTCCCACTCTCTTCTGGTGGTTAAAGCCTGAAGTATCATGGAAGGGAGAGAGTGCACTGAACTCTCCTACCAGACTCACAGTGTTATTTGTATTTAAAAGCCTGAATTTCTTCAAGGGATTTATTCTAGCTGTGTAAGAGTTATCCTAAAAAGTTGGTCTCAGAATCTGTACTTACTGATAAAATCATATTATTACTTCATTAAAATGTCTTTAAAATTACGCAGTCAGTACAAAGTTTGACACAGTTTAGTTGATGTTAAAGTTTTACTAGGTAGAATAGACTATATTACAATATCACATATTTAAACACTTATCTTTATCAGTAGCTTCTTAGCCAAAGGGAACTATGCCATAAGGAGATTCTTCCTAATAAAGCTTGTGAATTTGATGTGACTTTGTTGTTGCAGGCTTGTCAGTCTGCTCAGTGTGCACTATGGGGAAAGATGCTAGAATTAGCACACCTCTGATGCACCATTAAAACTTTTAAACAGGAAAAATGTACACCTAAGCAGTTATTATGGTTATGATGACATTTTCTATTTTAAAAATTATTCCTATAATTCAAAAAATCATTTACCAAGAGAGTCCTCATCTCCAGTGGTGAGGAACTGCACTCTACATGCACCATACAATGGTGCCAAGTAAGTGCTGAAGGCAGTGTGTGAGGAAAAGAACAGCCCCCTTCACTTTCATTGCAGTCTTATTGCACAATAAACGCACTCTAGGACTCATGGTCTAAGCTTTGTAATTGCTAAACAGAACACTAACAAAATGTAGAATGAATCTACTTTAATATTAGCATGTAGTGTTGTCTATACACAAGAGCTTGTATGCAGCTTTTAATATTTTGGAAGGAAAATTACAATGTTTTAAAATCAGGCTGGGCACAGTAGTTCTTGTGAATCAGTGCTAACCCATGAGTGTCACTTACAATTGTATTCCAAGCTACCTGACAGAAAAAGAGAAAATCTCTCGTGTCCTTATGGAACAGGACCTTCAGCTAGTGGGAAAGATGCATGATAAGGGCTCTGGTCTCTTTGAGAATGAACTTCTGAATTTTTTTTCAGCACAGAGAACAATTTTAAATGATTCTTTCCATAGTCCTTGTGACTATTGCAAGGAGAAGAGTCAAGTCCTAGAGGGCACAGCCATTATGAGGCACCTTAAAGCTACTTTAGAGTGAGCCATCTAAAACCTTTGTGTAAGTGAAATCAAATTTCTGGAGAGTTCCTGGTTCCTTCCTATCAAGGCCCGTGGCTGCCAGTGGCCACTTAACACTCTGCAACGCAGCGGGTTAATAGCAACTCAAGCCCAGGCGGTGCTTGCAGCATGGCAGGCACCAGAGTCCTAGCTTCACCCTTGAAGCATCTTCGGCAGGAGAGAGCTTCCTTTTGTATTTTGTTCTACAATGGCTAAAGGAGAAATACGTAGTTTTCCAAAGGCTACTATAATATTTGACTAGTCTAAAGCTACTATTTACAGTTATGGAGACCTTAGTGCTGTTATTTTATTCATATTGTCCAATAAAAACATACTAGATAGAGGTCTCTAAGCTATAACTGCACACTCTTAATAGTAATGTAATGTTGAGAATATAATCTCACACATGAACATTTATCTATCATATGAATGTCCTATAATTATTAACTAATACCTAAAGCCAGAAGATACACCTGGGATTATAAACACCTGTAACAATAATATGTACAAATCTACATTTGAAATAATATTCTTAGGGCTGGCCAAATAGCTCAGTGGCTTAAAGTTCTTGCAAGCAGGCCCAGGGCCCAGGGCTGGATCCTGGGGCCCTACCCCCAGGGTGTGCTGAGAAAGCAGTTGAGAGCGGGTGTGGTACACACCTGTAATCCCAGCTCTTGGGAGGCTGTTAACAGGCAGGTCTCTACAAGTCTGATCTAGTAGAGAGACCTTGAACACTCTGCATACCCTCCCCTAAAAATGTACCAAAAATAATCATAAAATAAAAAATGAAATAGTATTCTTTTTAAAAATTATTTATCTATTTATTTATTTATTTATTTATTTATTTGATACAGGGTCTTGCTATGCAGCTTAGACTCATAGAGACCCTCCTGTCTCAGGCTCTCCCGTGCTGGGATACAGGCGTGCACCACCACGCCCGGTTTTGCTGGCTGGCACGGCATGCAATACCGGGGATTGGTACTGTGGGACAGAGTCCTTGTGCTCTTAGGCAGGCACTTAGAATGCTGAGCTGTCTCCCCAGCCCCAGTAGTATTCCTAATAACTTCAAAGTTGCTGGCTAATTTCTTGTCAGATCTTTTCCCTTTTTGTGTGAATATCAGCTGATGTTGAGCCAACATAAAGAATAGCAGGGACAGCTCCACCAATTCCTCGTTGTTTTCCTGTGCTTGCATTAAAAGCACATCCCTTAATTTGTACCATTTCTTCATTCAAAACCACTTGTACCTTTTAATGAAGAATGGTCTTTAGTTAAAGTGTTTGACATAAGGACAGACTTCTTCAACAGGCACAAGTAAACTCCGGCATGCCACAAAAGGCTGAGCCTCTGTTCCAAAAGTGACATATGAACTGAAATTTAAACTAAATAAGAAAATCTCATCTAATTCATCTGTCAGATATTAGGAAAAACACTTTATTTCATATTTTTATAAGACAAGGACAGAAGTTCAGCTGCTCTACTTTTACATTCTGTCTTTTGTACCCAGAAGACCATGTGCCTCCATTTCAGCGCCCATGGACTTTAATGACTCATCTTTCAAAAATGAAAGACAGAACGTGATTAAAGAAAGGAAAGTGCTATTGTTAATTCTCAAATACATCATGTGCAAAGTAAAAATAAAATTGAAAAACCAAGAAAAGATGACAATATAGGCAAGGATCAAACTGCATTAATTTCTTATGATCTTTATCTAAAGAGATAGGGCTGGCAAGATAGCTCAGTGGTCTAAAGTACCTGCTTAGGCAAGCTTTGGCAGGCACAGGGGCCCTGTTCAATGCCTGGCACCACATGCCATGCCAGGCCTGCCCTCAGAATGGGCTGAGCTGACCAAAAAAATAAGAAACAAGACCATTCATTTTCTAAAAGAGAAGAAACCAGAGCAATATATGGCAGTGAGACGTAATTACAGATGTATATAAGCATTAGCAAGATGGAGCTGGCAGGGCAAGCACACAAAAATGGATGAAGATTTAAGACTGTGTCAAGGAGAACATGGTAACAACAGAGTTAGAAAATCAGTGGAAGTTGGAGTAGGGAAAGAGAAAGATATTTTAATTGGAGGTAAGCACAGGTGCTTCACTTGTCAGATAAAGTTGTAACAAAAGGAAGTTGCTAGCCTCCTCTGATACAGCCTCGAGCACTTCCATCCCCAGTAAGATCAAATCATTATCTAGCAGTGCACTCACTGTAGTGACTCAGCAACGCAGGCTTCTGACTTATCCTGTCTCTGTCTCCAGAAACAAGTGTTCTCTGTTGGTGTCTCTCTTCTCACTGCCATCAAGGGCCCAATCTCAGCTTCACTTTGCCCTCCCAGGCGTCTTCAGATCCTCCTTATGGCTTTCACCCCATGCCTTCAAATGTGTCTAGTACTCTGCTGTCTGAAAAAATCTTCTCTTGACCCAGCTGCCCTCTCTAGCTACTGCTGTATTTTTCTCCTTTTACTGTCAAACTTTTCAGAAAGCAATCCCTGTCTGCTGCCTCCATTTTCTATGACATACCCTAGAAACAGCCTTCTGTTCTCACTCTTCACAAAGAATTTCCCATCATTCTCCTCCAATTATTATTATGGTCTATTACGTTTGGGCGCTGTCTCATCTCATCTTTCACCAGTCCTTTTCTTCCCTGCTGGCTCTGTAGTCTGGCCCTTCCTATTTCCTGCTTCCTATCCACCCTCTCCTTGCTGCATGGGCTCTTCCGTGTACCATATGACACTTCTCTGTTCATGGAACAAATGTTTCCTAATTTAAGACACAGAGATTTTAATTATCTAAGTTTAATTTTATGCCTCTCATGCTTTCCCTGTACCCACTTACCAAGTCATTATTATTGCAGTGGAAAAGATTAAATATTTTTGAATGAATGGGAGAATATATACTCTGCACCCTGTACAGAAAGGGTCCTCAGTACTCTGCCAAGCACATAATTATGGTGATAAATTAGAGCCATTTGTTTTTGGTAGATCATTAAGTCATATATGTAACTAAATATGCCAGATGACCAGAATTCATGCTAATGACTCAGAAAATCTTAAAGCTGCAACATGTGAATGTGAGGAATAAGGCTGAAGTAAGCATTCTTCATGTCTGAATTCTAATAGACAAAAGGACTGCTGATGTGTGAGCATGCCTTCTTGCTTTATATATTTCTATTACTAAAGCATAGTAAATACAAAAACTATCCATAAATCTATACACTAAAAGTCAAGAATCACAGGAAATATGATATTACTTCAAATAATGATTAGAAGTTATGAACAGCCATCTGGAGACCATCTTGACCCCTTTGTCTTTCCATTTATGATAAATTCAGCTGGTTTTGTTCTTAGGTTCCTTAAATCTTTGTATGTGGTGAAGCCTTTCAATTAACTAGCTAATATATTTTTAAGCCTTTCTCTGAGAGTGATCGCCACTACTTCGTTTTTGCAACTGCTTGGTGATCAGCAGCAGTAGAGATGAGCTCCGAGCTAGGAATAAGGTGATTATGTGTTTTCTGTGCGTGCCTGGCTCTGCTGTTTCCCTCCAGGGACAACTTGATACCCCTGAGGCTCCTACTTTCCTGCCACTTCATATCTCTGACTTTTGAGTTGGCTGATTTGCTGCCAAATCAGAGAGAACGATCTACTTCTTCCTTGTGTAAGTCAGGTTAGCAGGATGGGAAAGATGCTGACCAGACCTTGCTTTCTGCTTAGAGGCCCTGCTCATCCAGTTAGGGCTTAGAATCAGTAATTTCATGAAAAGAATTATTCTATGAAATAATCAAATAAATAAATACAGCATACAACATAACATCATAAAACATCTATATAATATTCTGTAATATTCATATTATTTCTCAATTTCTTTTTGTTCATACCAATCTTTCATTATAATTTTAAAGTTTTTGGACACCCTTGCCTCTCGACCCTTGTATAAAGTCAAAGTTTTCACTGAATTGTATTGTACACATGCAGCTGGGGTTTTTTAATTATCAGCCACCTGTCAATCTTTGAACTGGAATGCATAATTTTTACTTTAGGTCTATACTATATTGAAAAATGTTTAATAATGAGTCAGCATACATACGTATGTTGACAAATTAATATTGGCACGAGAGAGGAAAGGAACAGGGAATGTGAAAAAGAGAGCTCAAAATGGAAATAGATGTACTCGCTAGACATTTCCAAATGCAACTGATACACATCCAGCTCAATCTTGTTTTATCCTTTCTTTAATTCCACACATATCATTCAGCCTACTACATAAGATGCTACTTTGTATTCTTGAGATATTATGCACTTGCATGATTCTATTTCTTGGCAAAATGGCTTTATCATAGATGAGATAAACATTATAGAGTAAAATAATTTAATTACAAAATGTAGTGGAAGGTTATGGTAGAGAAAAGGAAAAGTATACAGAAAAAGTGATAGAAAATATAGTAGAGGGGTATTTTAGATCAAAGGAGCCCTCACTGAGAAGGTGAGTTTTTTAAAGAGTTGGAATAGGAGGCAGAGGGTCACACTGATAGTAAACTCTCTAAATAAAGATAGCAGTTGGTGCAAGGGCCCTGGGGTATAATCCTGCCTGACATGTCAAGGTCAACTCCAACATGACTGGAGCAGGATAAGTGAGACACAGACTAATAAAGAATTCAGAGAACTGATAAAAGGGTGTGTGTGTGTAGAGAAGATCTTAACATGGGTTTGTTTTACTTCTTGTAACTGGGAAAAAATGAAATATCGACTTGAAATTCTAACCTCCAGTGTGGTGTTTGGAAGCTAATTAGGCTTAGGTGAAACACTGAGGACAGTAGTCTTGCAATAGGATTAGTGCTCCTGGGACAAGACACCAGAGGGTCTGTTCTCTTCCTCGCCCCTGCCTCCACATGGAGGATGCAGCACAGGCCTGGCTACTTGCAAGGCAGGAAGAGAGCTCTCACTGGAGTCTGACCACACTGGCAGTGTACTGCAGACCTCTAATCCCCAGAATTGTAATGGAGTGAACTGCTGTTGATAAAGCCAACTAGGCTATTGGATTTGATTGTGGCAGCCTGAGCCAATTAACACAGAGTGTGAGAGGAGAGGAGACAATGCTTACTTCAAGGGTTCCACTTGAGTGACTGGAATGGAGCAGGATACAGGTGGAAGAAACACCAGAGGGAAAATCAGTAGTTCAGTTTGGGACATGAATTTGAGATTAACCTATTAAGTATCAGATATGTAAAGAGATTTTGAGTAAGCAGCTGCATAATGTCTGAAATATAAAAAGTAAGTGGAGCTGAAATGTATTTCTTATTTGTTGATTTATTTGTTTGAACCATAGTGATCAACAGCAGTGCACTTTCCACCCACAAAGTAGTTGTATGATATTGTGACAGCTCAGTGTCAGGTTGAATTTAAGTGAAGCTATCCAGGCTGTGACGAGGGAATCATGCTGTAAAACCTCTTCGACTCAGCTTCTATAAGAGTTCCAAATATCTATTAAAGGTCTGCTTCTTACATTGAATTCCATTCCTCAATTTTCTACAAGTCAATGGAATAAAAAAAATTAAGCACAGGAAAGATATTTGCTCAGAAATGAGGGGCTGGATAATACTAACCTGGATGAAAGACAGAAGTCTAATTTCTCATTTAGAGGTGTTTTTGAGGGACAAATTTATACTCAAAATTATTTTTTGGTGTATAGTAAATATATATTCTTGGAGACAAAGCCTTAAATGCTATTTTATTACAACTGAGTTATCTCAACAAAAATAAAACATTGCTGTCATTCATAATTATGGGAATAAAACAAAGTGATTCATCTTTCCAGTGACGATGGTCTAAAATGTATTTGCTCATTTTACCTCATTGAAGATGGTGTTGTGTTAAATTTATTGTAATTGTGCTAAATTTGAGGTACTTTTAGCTTCACAGAGTAACACAAATCAACAGCATAAAATTCTCATTGCCAAATAATTTGATTATATCTCTAAGGTACAGAAAGTTGGGAATTAAATGACTTGCTAAAAAGCAATGTAGAAAATGTTCCTAAGTAACACACAGTATGGCAAGAAACTTCTCACAAATAAAAGTTGGAAAGATGAAGACGGGGAATTATTGTTTGTTCGTAATCACACCAAGGAACAAATTCTGAACTTGGTCACAAGCAAAGGTTGTTTGTCTTCAAGCCAACTTGATATTTTAAAAGGTGAATCTTGAAGTCTTCTCATGGGCTTAATCAGTTTTGGAACTATTACTTCCTCTGCATTTTACTTTTTTGTGAAACATAAGACTAATGATAGCACTTGCTCAGAATGGTGTTAATGACGATTAGATTATATTGAGACATCAGCTTAAAAAGTATTTCTTTCAATCATAAGGGTAAGACTTATTTCATTAATTTTAATAAATATCTTATTTGCAAATATTAATTACAGTATTCGGCATAAATTTATTGAATTTCTATAATTAAAAATCTTGATGAGAATCCTGTCAATAATTCTATTATATGTGTATAACATTTGTCTTTAAAGACTTGGCATTTAGGCGCATATATCTCGGGTATTCCTATCAGCAATGTAACAGGTGTCTGGGGGACAATTCATTGGTTTGCATGCCCCTGTGTTTTCAACAGACACTTAAAGTAAACCAAGATAAGAATTTCAAAATGTATAACTTTCCTGAGCTAATGTTGGTGCTGACAGGGAAACCTCCGGCTATAATTACTTTACCAATAGCATCAGGTGGCTTACACCCCTTGGTATTGGGTGAAAACCTTCCCCTAGAAAGGCAAAGGTTTCAAAGTGGGCATTGGGCAACACTGGTTCATCAAATTCATTGTATCCCCTTATTCTTCCTGTAATAAGACAAATGTAAAAGGAAAGTTCTTTCTCATAGGATTTGGAAAATGAATTTACAAACACACACACACACACACACACACACACACACACGCACACATTCCTAGGCTGGTGGAGTCTGATGAGACAGTTGTAGGTATATCATGTCACAGGCCTCAAATCAAAGGTACCATGCATGGGGCCAGAGAGATGGCTCAGTGGAATAAGTGCTTCTCTGGCAAGCGCAAGTGCTTGAGTTCAATCCCTGGTTCTGCCAAAAAAAAAAAAAAAAAAAAAAAAAGAAAGAAAGAAAAGGTACCATGCATGTAACATCATTTTTTAATGCCAGGCCTACCATCAGCATGTGCACTGTGACAGAGTTATGGGAAACGTGGTGGAATGTCGGGTGTGCAGAGAATGGGCCTGTAATTATTCACGAAACTTCAGGAAATAAACATTCACTTTCAAGAAATTGTTTTCAGCTGCTTTAAAGGCAAGTGACAGCGAAATTACAGTTCCGGGAAGGAAAAGTTTCCATTTTCTAATTTGATGCATTTTGTTGCATGGTACTACATTATCCAGAGTCAGGGCTGCCACATCCTGTCATGCGTCAAACCCCACACTGAAAGCTCTGAACAGCTGAAAGAGCAGTCTCTCCCCATGCACAGTGAGCTAAGTGTCCTGGGAGAAAGGCGTGCGGGCGCTTGGGGGCCACTCTCAGGGCCGACACTCCTCGCATTTCCACAAGGGCTTTTTGGCTGTGCATGCTGTGGCTATTCCCTCAGCATCATCTTTATGCCAAGTAATGAGGTATTTGTGGAAATGACGTACCCTGCCTATGAGCTGCCCAAGTTCGTTTTCCTATGGCTGCACTGGGAAGGAGGCTTGGAAGTTCTGATGAAGAAAGGCTGAGTCCAGACAGCCTGTCTTAGGTGCTTACAAGTTGACTAGTAGCTGTCAGTAAAATAAATATGGGGCTGATATCTGACAGTAGAAGAAGTAAGAAAGGAAATTAAGTTTTTATTAAAAGAGATAACAGAAATGCTATCAGTCAGGCAGTTTCCTCTTGCCTGCTGAGTCCAGTAATGAGGGCTCCTAGTTCTATAAATGATAAACTGCAAGAAGCGGGCCGTGGAGGCACAGGGAGAGTGTGCAGAAGTTCCCCTGCCCTCAGGTCTTACCCTCACAAAGCAGGTCATGGAGGTACTCTGGCCAACCAGCTGTGAAAACATTTGTACATCCAATACTTTGCTTAAGATGAGGCCTTGACATAGAATCTCTATATTTAATCCAAAAGCATGATGGATCAGAAAGCTGTGCCCACTGTGTCAAATATTTCAGATAATAATTAGAAGTGATGTTTTTCTAAATGTGCTTTCAAAGTCAGATATTTGGTGCAGTGGTTGCTAATTGTCCGATTTATCATGGTGGATCCCTCAGTACTGGTGAAGTGAGGAGATTTCCAGACTTCCAACAGTAGGGTTACAAGCACAAGCAGTATTTAACGGGTTCAGTCTGGGGATGGGAAGGGCTGAAGCCTAAGAGAGGAAGAAGGAAAATCACTGTTTGAAGCATGAGAGCTGAGCAGGGTAGCTATGGATGTCAGGGTTCACTTTGCAGAACTATGGGGAGGAGGAGGACAAGGAAGAGGAGAAAAAGGAGAGTCCAATGTTGCAACTACCAGGAGTTGTTTCTGACTTTTGGATTCATTTTAAATGTTCTCAGGATGGAATAGAACTTTAATCACATTTGTATTAGATGTAAAATTTTAGGGAGAACAAAGAAAGTCATAAATGAACAAATTTAGTTAATACATGTACAGGTTTTATTGATATAAAATACTTAAAATAAAAATTGTCCCACTATATCTGTAGGCCATTTTACATACTTAGCAGGAAATCTTTAGCTGTGAATTGTTTTTTGTTTTCTGGTATCAGGAATTGAACTCACAGCCTTTCACCTGCTAAGTAGGCACTGTACTTCTGAGCTATATCCCTGGGTTTCTGAACTATTAAAATATGAAAAAACATGTTAACTTTAAAAAATCAAAGATATTTAAATATATCCCAAACAGACATTTATTGAGATAACTCTGTAGGTTCACCCTTTAATGCATCAAACCCATCACTACTTTCTTTCCCACCCAAGAAATCCAGACCAACAGCAGACAAAAATTATTTGAGACTAATTTGGTACAGAAAACAGCATAAATATCTATGCATGTTACAAGTAAATGAGAAACAGCACACTTGCATAGCTGAATCTCAGTACCGTCTGATTCTGAGTATGTCCTGGCTACAGCAAGTGTAAGAGGGATTAGAAATGACTCACACAATCAAGGAAGCAAAATCCAGACTTATTCCAAAAACCTGGGCTCCAAGGTCTCTTTTCAAATCCATCATAAAATGAGGATGAAGAAAAGAGCAGTCCACAACCAAATAAACCCAATGATTAGAACATCAACTTAATGAAAATTAATTTAATTTGAGGAAATAAAACCAACACATTGACAGTGTTTAAGATGAGGATATTTTGCTGCTCATTCCATCCTTTTGAAGTAAAAGAAAATTTAAGAAGTGAAGAAATAAAGAAAATGTAGACCTATAAAAAGCTAATTAGAAACCTTGGAAATGGAAAGTTGACTGTTTAATTTTTAAATTTAATTAATTAATTTTGGTACAGGGGATCAAATTCATGACCTTGTGCTTGCCAAGCAGGCACTTACACTGCTGAGCTATGCCCCCAGCCCACTAAAATGTTAACTCTAAAAAAAAAAAAAAAAAAAAAAAAAACCTCAATAAATTACATACATAGGCACGGAGAACTAGCAAGTTCTAGGAACAGGAGAACTCATTCAAAACGCACCACAGAGAGATAAACAAAATGAAGACCAATTAAGAACCAGAATTTCCATCTCTCTGCAGGTTACTTGTGCCACAGAGAAGTTGGGGACATTATTTTCCATAGTTTTTTTTCCTCCATGATTCAAGGGTAAAATCAGCCTATGACGGGTGTTCACGCTGGAGAGTGGTATGGAAAGAGACGTTTGCAGACAGATGTGTGGGTGAACATGGGGCTCTAGCAGCTGCCCACAGAGTTCCTGAGGATAATCTGTGTCAAAATGTGAGATTTAGGTTGTGAGGGCGCACTCTTTTCACCATCACTTCCCGGTTCTTCTAAGGCCCCAGCGAGGCTCCCAGCTGCTATTATAGGCATTTCTCACTTCTTTGTGCATGAACACTCAAACTCCTTTCCTCTGATTTTTGGTGTTATTTTTTTTCCAGTTTCTGGCTTATTTCATTAAAATAATGTCTTCTACTTTCACCTGTGTTATCACAAATGGCAGAATTTCAATCTTTTATTCTTGCATAGTATTCTGCTGTATATACATGTGAGTTTTTTTTTTAAAAAGGCTGTTTATTGAGTATATATACACTTTTCTTCCTGCATTGATCTCTTGATGAACTTCATGAGCACTTCGACTGATTCCACGTCTGGGATATTGTGAGTAACACTGCAGTACACGAGGGAGTACAGTATCTCTTTGATGGGGTGATTTCACTTTTGGAAGGCTACCAATTAGTGAGATGGATCACACATTGTTTCTATTTCTAGGTTTCAAGGAAGCGATAGACTGTTTCCCACAATGGCTATGCTGAGTTACATTCCTACCAGCAACTTATTAGCTCTCTTTTCTTAACATTCTCATCAGTAGTTTTCTTTTCTTTTGCTAAATGGACATTCTAACTAAGGATAGGTACAGCATCTCATTGTGGATTTGATTTGCATTTCCCCAACTGCAACACACTGAATGTTTTTTCACATATTTTAGCTTTTTGTGTGTCTTCTTAGAACTGTCTATTCAGATCATTCGTCCACTTTAAAATCAGATTGTTTCATTGTTGATTTTTTTTTCTAATTCCTTATGTGTTAGTATTGTAAGCCCTTGTTGGAAGGATAGTTTGCATGTATTTTCTTCCATTCTATAGGCTATATCTTCATTTTGTTGATTGTTTCCTTTGCTGCATAGAAACTTCTGAGTTTTATATAATCTTATCTATTTTTGCTTTTTTGTCAGTGTCGTTAGGGTCTTATCTAAACTATGATCACCTGTACTTAGATATTGAAGTGTGTTCTCTACTAATTTTATAGCTTCAGATCTTATATTTAGGACTTCAATAAATTTTGAGATATTTTTATATGTGTTAAGAGCTAAGCATTTTCATTTTCCTTCATATAGATGTCAGTTTATCTCTGTACCTATGAAAGAACCTACTTCTTCCCTGATGATGCTTTTGAAATCCATGAAAGATTAGTTAGATCTGGCCCAAGCTCAGGTCCTGAGAGTGTGTGGGAGAGTGTCAGGCTTCCCTCCTACTATGGGACCTCTCCGGACTAAAACCCAGGCAAGCCCCGTGAGTGAGATCCTCCACCGCACCCTCAGGACCTCTCCACCCTTCCAGAACCCCTGCTCACAAGCTTACCTACTGAGTGAAAACTTCTATGCTCTCAGTGGTCTTGGGACCCTCAGATCCAGCCCAATTAAGGCCCTGCGAGTGTATGGGAGAGCTTCTGGCTTCCTTGTACCTCTGGGACTTCTTTGGACCAAAACCCAAGCATGCCCTGCGAGAGAGATCATGGACTGCTCCCTCAGGACCCCTCCACCCCTTTGAAACCCTCACCCTCAAGCCTGCCAAATGAGGGAAAACATCTGAGACTCACCGGGTGACCCAGATCCAGGACAAGCCCAGGCTCAGATTGTGTGGGAGAGCTTCTGCACTCTGCTGTGCCCCCTGGGAGAGGAGCACAACAAAGGAGCACCATAGACACACTATTGTGCAGGAAGGACATGAGAGGGTCACTGCCAAGGGCTTCAGTTGGAAGGAGCTGAATACAACAGCTAGAACCAAGCCAGGCCTAACTGAATAAACGCAAACCTAATAAATCTGCACTTTAATTTCAGTAGGCGTTAAGGTCATAACTGCACCAACGATCTACACCGGAAGTCAGAGGTCAGTGCTACATGAAATGACAAAGAGAAGGAGCAAAATGAAATCTCTGGTCTCGAGCCCACCCAGAACAAGTGCAGAGGACACTTGCTCAGCTCAAATGTATGAATTAGTACCCTCTGAAGTAAAGAAACAACAGCAGAAAGCTATAGAAGAACTCAGATCAGAATTAATTCCTGACATAAAAAGATATCTCTGAATTAATAGCATCTGAAGTAAAGAATCAAATGCAGAAACGTATGGAGGAAATCTAATCTGAAAAAAAACTCTGCATTAAAAGAATTAATAACTGCTTCTAAAGAATACATTTTTAAAATAATATAGGAGATTAGAAAAATGATGGAATCCTTGACTGAGTAATACAACAAAGAAATAGATCACATGAAGCACAGGCAATGAGATATACAAGAACTTAAAATCTCAGTCACAAGCCTGAAAAACCAATTGAGTTAAAGAGAAGAGAGAGTCTCAGATGTTGGAGTTGCTGGTGCAGCTAGTGACAAGGTAAAAAAAGAACTCTTAAAAACAACTAAGATGCAGGAAAAAATATTTGAACATCTGCAAGATGATGCAAAGATGAACAACATGAGACTAATAGGCATCAATGAGAAAGGAAGAGTCCACGCTAATGATATAAAAGAATGGGCAAAAGTAATAGACGTAAATTCCCCAAATATGGAAAAATAATCTGACATTCAGGTAACCGAAGCATACAGAATGCCAAACAACTTCAACCCAATTAAAAGAACACTGAGACATATAATAATCAAGATCCCAGAAATCTAACACAAGAATAATATACTGAAAGACCCTTGAGAAAAGAAGCAGATCACATGAAAGGAAAACCTATTAGAACTAAGGCCAACTTCTCTTCACAAACCATGAAGGTAAGAAGAGCATGGCGCAGAGTACTTCAAGTCCTCTATGAAAAAAATTCCAGCCCAGATTACTAGAACCTGCAAAATTCTCTTTCAGTTTTGATGGAGAAGTGACATACTTCCATGACAAAAAACAACTAAAGAATTTCCTCATGACAAAACTAACCCTTCAGAAACTACTGCAGGATACTTTAGAGAGAGGCCAAAATGATCAAAACTCCACAAACAACAGAAGCAACCCAATAAATATGGCAAACAATTAAACACAGGACAAAGAGGAGTAAACAACAGCAGGTAAATAACATGTTAATTGTAAGTCAACACAACTCAGTTATAACCACCAATGTAAATGAACTCAGTTCACCAATTAAGAGAAATAGACTGGTACAGTGGATTAGTAAAAAAATCAAACAATATGCTATATACAAGAAATACACTTAATGAATGAAAAATATCATAGGCTGAAAGTCAAAGGATGAAAAAAATTCCTACATGCCCAGCACCTCAGAAAAAAGCAGGGGTAGCAATTCTGTTCTCAGACAGACTCAACTTCATACCAAGACCAAGAAATATCAAATGAAAAACAGAAGGCCACTATATACTGGTTAGGGGAAAAACTCAAGAGGAAGAGGTGACACTCATAAATACGTATGCACCAAACATGGGAATACCCAACTATATAAGCAAATCTTAAGGGACATGAAAAATCTACTATCCAATACCATAAATTTAACAGAAGACCTTAACACCCTTATCCCAAAAAAATAGGTCAAGCACACAAAAATGTAGCAAACAAGTAGCAGAATTGAATCAGAGCTTGAAACAAATGGACTTGGTGGACATGTACAGAGTGTTCCACCCAAACACAGCTGAGAACACATTTTTATTAGCAGCACAAGGATCATTTTCTAAAATAGACCACATACTAGTCCATAGGTCATGCTTAAGTGTATGCAAGAAAACAAATTATTCATGCAAAAATCTGGCAATAGTGCAATGAAACTGGAAATAAATGACAAAAGAAACCAGAAAAAAAAAACCCTAAATACATGGAAATTAAACAAAACCCTACTCAGCAATCAATGGGTCACAGATGAAGTTGAACAAGATATTCAACAATATCTACAATTCAATGAAAATTCAAGCAAAACTTATAGGAATTTATGGGATGCGATGAAAGCAGTTTACAGAGGGAAATTTATAGCTGTGAACTCACACATTAGGAAAAGAGAACAAGATTTCAGAAAATGGAAACATATTCCCTGTTCTTGGATAGGAAGAACCAACATCGTGAAGATGGCCATACCCACAAAATTAATGTATAGATTTAATGCAATCCCTATCTAACTATGACCAACATACTTCCTAGACCTACAGGAATCAATCCAAAAATTTTTAGAAACCTGAAAAGACCCTAGAATAGCAAAGGCAATCCTGGCCAACAAAGACAAGGCAGGAGGCATTAAAATTCCTGACTTGAAATTATACTAAAAAAGCTACTGTGATAAAATCAACATGGTATTGGCAACAAAATAGACCTGATGATCAACAGAATAGATTAGAAGATGTAGAGGCCTCTACAAACACACTCAGTCAACTGATCTTCGACACAGGAAGAAAGATAGCCTCTTTAACAAAAGGTGCTGGAAAAAATGGCCCTGTACATGTCAAAGGCTAAAACTTGACCCAGGTCTATCTCTATGCACTAAGCTAACATCAAAGCGGATTAAAGTTCTAAACATTAAAGCAGAAACACTCAACTCCTGGAAGAGAAAGTAGGAGGAATGCTTGAAGACATAGGGGTAGGTAAAGAGTTCATGAACAAACATGTATTCACACGAGAAATACATGAAAGTATTAACAACTGGGACCAACTCTTACTGAGAAGGTTTTGCACATCAAAAGAAATTACCAATGAAGTGAAAAGACAACCCACAAATTTCAAAAAATATCTTAACTGATAAGCACTCAGACAAAGGTCTGCTCTCTAGAATTTAAAAAGAAATAAGAAACATTAGGGCCCCTAAATTTAAAGATCAAATCCAGAACTGAGCATCCAAGACGAGCACACACTTCTCAGAGGATGAAATTAAAGAAGTGAATAAATATACAAAAATATGCTCCACATCGCTAGCCATCCATGAAATGCAAATTAAAACAACACTGAGATACCATCTCACTCCAGAAAGAATGGGTGTCATAAAGAAATCAACCAACAACAAATGTTGGAGGGAATGTGGGGAAAAGGGAACCCTTCTCCACTGCTAGTGGGAATGTAGACTGGTGCAACCATTGTGGAGCTCGGTGTGGAGACTCCTCACAAAACTAGGACTGGATAGCCCATTGAAGCCAGCTAACCCCTACTGGGAATTTTCCCAGAGGATCTGAAAAAGTCATATCATAGTGATATATGTGTACCTATGTTTATAGCAGCACAATTTGTGATAGCTGAATCTTGGAAACAACCAAGATGCCTGTAACATGAGGAATGTTACAGGTTGAAAAAGATGTGGTATTTTTATACAATGGAGCATTACTCACCTATAAAGAATGATAAACTTGAAGCATTTATATTAAGTGGATGCCACTTGAAGATATACTCGTAAGTGAAATAAGCCAGACTGACATGTGAAAATATCATAGAGTCTCCCTAGTTTAAGAAAACAAAAGAAGACATTCAAATAGAAAGGTATAACACAACTAAAAGGAAAGTGAGAACTTGAGGATTGGACAATGAAGAGAAGGTAAGGAGAAAAGCTGGGAAACAGGACACGGACAAATACATACATTTGAATGCACAAGATGGGCAAGGAAAGATCCCAAGAAACATCAGCAGGTCTTTGAAAGTAGCAGTTAATTTTTAGGATACTCAATCTGCCTATCTATATTTGCTGATATCAGTGAACCAAGCAATTTCCCTGAAGATAGCAATGTGTAATGGTAGGGTCATGCTTGGAATGCCTGTCCTTCTGATCTTCTAAATACGTACTGCTTGCCATGACACACCAATTACTGCCACACCGACTCTCAAGTAAATGTTACTTTAAAAAAAAAAAAAAAGGTAATAGATGAAAAAAAGATTAGTTAGTTGTAGATATTTGCTTTTATTTTTTGTTTCCTATAACATCTGTGTCCCTTTTTATGCCACTATCATGTACTTTTGATTACTATTGTTTTGTAGTTGTTTTAAAGTGAGGTATTGCCATGTCATTGGTTTTATTCTTTTTGCTGCATCACTCCCATTTTTGAGATCTTTTGGTGTTCTGATGAATTTTAAGTACTTTTAAAAAATTTCTGTGAAGTACCAGCATTTTCATGGTGGTTCCACAACCACTATTGTAAATCACTTTGGGCATGACAGGGAGTTCAACAATATAAACTTGTTCAATGAACATAGATGTCTTCCTATGTGTTGATGTGCTCTTCAATTTCTTTTGTCAATGCTGTATAATTTTCATTGTAGATACCATTCACTTTCTTGTTTAAATTTATTTTTAAGTACTTATTTTTGCATCTATTATGAGTATGATTGATTTCCTGATTTGTTGCTCAGTTTGCTGATAAATAAAAAAGTCAATGACTCTTGTTTGTTGACTTTCTATCTTGAATATTACTGAATTTGTTTATCATTTCTAACATGTTTTGATGAATTCCTTAGGGTTCTGAATGTTTAAAATCATGTTACCTACAAACAGACTTCCTCTTTATCTATTTGCAGGTCCTTTTTTTCTTTCTTTTGAATGATTGATCTGGCCAAGATGTTTAAGAGTTAAGAATGGACCTGCTGGTCTTCATCCTGAGATTTGTTGTTATTGTTATGTATTTGGTACAGGATCCCACTATGCAGCTTAAATTCATAGTATTCCTCCTGTTTTCAGCCTCCCCAGCACTGGGATAACAGGTGTGTGACCACTCCTGGTCTCAGTGGCTGACTCAGTATGTGACATCAGGGATAGAACCCCAGTCGCTGTGCCTGAGCAGATGTTCATTCCACAGAGCTATCTTGGTGGCCGTTTTTATCCTGATTTTAGCAGACTAAGGATTTGAGATTTTTCTCTTTTGGTTGATATTGGCTATGGGTTGGCACTTATTGAGTTCTATTATGTGTACTACTATTTATCTGAAGGTTTTATTATGAAGGAATATTGAATTTTATTGTTTGTTTTTAATGCACCTATTTAGATGAAAGGTATCAGTCTTCATAGGGGATATTGGCTTAAAGTTTCATTTTTCTTGGGTAATACCCATGTTTGGTTTGGGTGTGAGGGTAATAGCAGCTACATAGGATAATTTTGGAAAGGTTCCTTTCTAACAATTTTAAAGATTAGTTTGAAAAAATATTTGTGTTAGTTCTTTAAAGCTTTGACAAAATTCAGCCACAAAGCCATCTGTTCCTGGGCTTTTCTTTTTTTGGAGACTTTATTGATCCATCTCATTACTTGTTAGTAGTCTCTTCAGGTTTCCTATGTCTTCTGGTTCAATTTTTTAAGTTATATATGTAAAAAAATTTATGAACATTTTTAGATATCCTGATTTGGTGGCATATGTTTCTTCATAATACTACTTAGTGATTGTTTGTATTTATGTGGTATCAATTATAACATGTCTCTTTTTCTTATTCAATTAAAAATTTTTTTGGCTGCCTCAGCTGGCCCTGAGGGCAGGGTTGCTGGAGCATGTGGTGCCTGGGATCAAACCATGGTCCACCGTGCCTGCCGAGACATGCCTAAGGAGGCACTGTAGACATCTGAGCTATCTCACTGGCCCTCATTCTTTAATTTTTTTTCAGATTTGAGTCTTTGGACCAGCCAAATGCACTCAGCAGATTAAAGTGCCTGCAAGCAGCCATGGGAGGGGAGAGCTTCACTCCCCTTGCCTGCCGTTCCGGCCCAGCCACCAGGGTGCACTGAGACAGCAACTGAGAATGGGTGCGGTGATGGGCACATGTAATCCTAGCACTTGGGAGACTGTAAACAGGAGAATCACTATGAGTTCAGTCTAGTAATGAGACCCTGAAAACCCTGTAGAGCCTTCCGTAAAATACAGAAAAAAAAGAAAATTAGGTTTTCACTATTTTCTTAGTTGATCTTGTTTAAGTTTTGTCAATTTATAAATCATTTTGAAAACTAACTCTATGTGTTGATGTTTTTGTATTTTTCCTTTATTTCTTATATGATTGTTGTTACTTACTTTTCCTCCTAAATTTGTTTTAGGTTTTTGGTTTTCTAGTTCCTTAAGTTTCAGTGTTAGATTCATTCTCTCTCTCTCTCTTTTCTTATTGCTACATACTTTCCTTTTAGAGTGAGTTTTGATGTATTTCATGGATTTCAATACATGGCACTTCAAGTTTCCTTGCTTTAAAAATAAAGAATTTCATTTTTTGGTTTCTACATTGACCCAGTTCAATAAATTGTTACTCATTTGCTGATTTCCATCTTTATTTCAAGGTAGTCAGAGAAAGTGCATAATAATATCCCAATGATTTTAAGTTTATTGTGATTTATTTTGTGGTCTAACAAATGATTTCTCCTTGAAAATATTCTGTATGCTTATGTGTATTTCAGAACTGTTGGATGAATGTTTGCAAGTGTCTGTTCCATATAGTCTGCAGAATAGTTGAACTCTAAGGTTTCTCTTTCCTTGTGGTTTTGTCGTATGCATCTGTGGCATATTATTAATGCACTCATCTTAGGCAGCTGGTGCATGCACGTGACGCATCGTAACACCAACTCTGATATTTCTTTGCTAATGCCTTTTGGTCTGGATAGTCTGGTCACTGGTGAAAGTGGGCTGTTGAAGCCTCCAACTATTACTGTAATGGACACTCTCTCTCTCTTTTGATCTGATACCCTTTTGCTTTACACAATTGGGTGATCCAGCATTAAGTGTACATATAGTTAACATTTTTCCTCTTCTTGCATTGTCCTGTTTATCAGTACATGTTAACTTTTTTGTCTATAATTTTTTGACTCACACTCTATTTTTAAGCGTGTTATTTCTGCTTGCATTGGGTTTTTATTTGCACAAAATACCTCACAGTTTCACCTTCAGACTTCATGTGCCTCTGCCAGTGTGAATCCTATACACAGCATGTAAAGCCCAAATAATTTCTAAGAACATACATGAGGTTACACCGCCATCCTGTTCTGTATGCGTCGCCTTAGTACATCAACAAACCATGTCAGCTTGTACAGATTACTGCCTAATGTTATGTCTGCTTACGGCCATAGAGCTTAAATTATCCATGTTTTTAAAACAAAGAGAACACAAAAACCTCAGGCCTACCTGGGAAAAACATTTAATCCATTTAATGTTCCAGCCTGGGAACATTCTTATAAAATAAGTCACTTTGACCCAGCCATTCTTGGGAAACAGCTAAAACCACAGAGTTAACTAATAGTTGCCCTATGGCCTACCCCTCTTAGTTTCTTTAAAAAGTCATATATTCTCAAACCCACCAATTATTTTAAAGGTCAACCTAAACTAACCAATGCCATTCGCTTCTGTAACTGCGCTTACAAGACCCCTCCTCCTTTGTCTTCCGGCTTAAAACCCAGCCCACAGTCAGCTCGGGGCTCTCTGTTCCTGAGCGTTCAGTGAGCCCCATGCATGCATGGAAAATAAAATCCCCTTGCTTTTGCATGAGAGGACGTCTCTTGGAGTTTTTCTTCACACGGTGGGCTTCTCAGACCTAAAAAGCATATTGTTGAATTTTCTAGTCTGTTCATCTCATCAAAATCTTTTAATTTGAGCAGTTAATCTATTTGTATTCAAGATTCTTACTGAGCCGTGGCTGCTTGCAGCTCAGAAATGGTGGGATTTGGTGCTATGGAGAAAATTTTGGTAGAATACAAGAATGCAGTAGAGAAGAAACTGACAGAGTACAAATGTAACACCAACACAGCAACTGAACTAAAATTAATTCATTTTCCTGAAGATCTGGAGAATGATATTAGAACTTTCTCTCCTGAATACACCCATCAACTGTTTGGGAATGATGAAACTGCTTTTGGTTACAAAGGTCTGGAGATCCTGTTGTACTATATTGCTGGTAGCTTGTCAACAGTGTTCCATGTTGAATATGCACCTAAAGTTGATGAGAACTTTGACTGTGTGGAGGCAGATGATGTGGAGGGCAAAATCAGACAAGTCATCCCACCTGGACTTTGCACAAACACTTTGTTGGAAAAGGAAGTTGATTGCAAGCCATTTGGAACACTGCTCCACACATACTCAGTTCTCAGTCCAACAGGAGAAAACTTTCCTTTTCAGATATACAAGGCTGACATGACATGTAGAGGCTTTCGAGAATATCATGAAAGGCTTCAGACTTTTTTGATGTGGTTTATTGAAACTGCTAGCTTTATTGATGTGGATGATGAAAGATGGCACTACTTTCTAGTATTTGAGAAGTATAATAAGGATGGAGCTATGCTCTTTGCGACCGTAGGCTATATGACAGTCTATAATTACTATGTGTCCCCAGACAAAACCCGGCCACGTGTAAGCTAGATGCTGATACTGACTCCATTTCAAGGTCAGGGCCATAGGGCTCAACTTCTTGATACAGCTCACAGATACTACATTGCATCTCTCTCAGTTCTTGATATTACAGTGGAAGACCCATCCAAAAGTTATGTGAAATTAAGAGATTTTGTGCTTGTGAAGCTTTGTCAAGATTTGCCTTGCTTTTCTTGGGAGAAATTAATGCAAGGGTTCAATGAAGATATGGCAATAGAAGCACAGGAGAAGTTCAAAATAAATAAGCAACATGCTAGATGGGTTTATGAAATTCTTCAACTGCTGGTTACTGATATGAGTGATGCTGAGAAATACAGAAGCTACAGACTGGATATTAAGAGAAGACTGGTCAGCCCTTATAAGAAAAAGCAGAGAGATCTTGCTGAGATGAGAAAATGTCTCAGGCCAGAAGAATTGACAAACCAGATGAACCAAATAGAAATAAGCATGCAACATGAACAGCTGGAAGAAAGCTTTCAGGAATTAGTGGGAGATTACCAGCGTGTTATTGAACAGCTGGCTCAAGAGTAAGATTATTCTGTACAGGAAACTCCCAAATTTCTGTATGTTGTACTGTGAAAAACCTGATGATAACTCATGTTAACATCTTGAAATGTTTTACTTATACTAAAAGTTACCTATGTTATCACTAGTTGGATATTTTCTTTTGGAGAGATTGTATATTTTAAAATACTGTCTAGAGAGTTTATGAACATACATTGCATTAAAAATATAGCTTCTAAAATGCCACTACTCTTGCTTTTCTTCTTAAACAGTCTAATATATGTTTAGTTGTGGTACAAAAAAAAAGGTTCTTACTGGTAAATACATACTCTTGCCGCTTCGCTACTTTTTCATTATTTTGTATATACTTAGCTCTTTTATCTTTGTTCATTTGTTTGATTTTGTGGTTTTCTGTGCTGACGAGATTTGATTCTTGTTTTTCTCTCGTGATTACTTCACTTGTGACTTTTTTCTCATACATAATTTCATGATGGTGGTTATCATCTAGTACCCTTCCCTGCGGCAGTTCGATAGCTATTTCTTGCAAGACTGATCTTGTAGCAATGAATTTGCTTAGTTTTTATGTTGGAAAGTCTTTAATTTTCCTTCAATGTAATATTTTGGTTGGAGATTTTTGGGGGGTGATCATCTCAGCCCACCCTGGGTGTGGGGCTGGCATGGCATGCAGTGTCAGGGATCGAACCGCAGTCCCTCAACACCTGCCTGTGCTTGCCTAAGCAGGCTCTTTATTTTTATTTTTATTTTTTTGTATTTAGGGAAGGGTCTCCAGGGTGTTCGGGGTCTCACTACTAGATCAGACTCACAGTGATCAGCCTGTTTACAGCCTCCTAACGCTGGGATTGTAGTAATGTGCCATCACGCCCAGTCTCAATTGCTGTGAGCGTACCCTGGAGGGGAACCTTGGGCCCCTGTGCTGACTTGCAAGCACTTAAATCCTCTGAACTATTTGGCCAGCCCTGAAGCAGACACTTTAGGCTGCTGAACTATCTCACCAGCCCAGAGCTTTATTTATTTTTGTTTTTTTTTTTTTTTTTTGTAAGGCTTTGAGGATAATACCTCATTCTTTCTGGCCTTTATGTTTTCTCATGAGAAATCTGCTATCTGTTTAATGTGGATTCTATTATAATGGGCTTGATACTTTTCTCTTGCTATTTTTTGTGGGGAATGTCTTTTACTTTTGATGGTTTGGCTATAATATTATTTGAGGGGAGATCTTTTTTGAAAATTCTATCAGAAGTCTTTTGAACTTTCTGCACCTGGATTCTCATGTCTTTCTCATGATTTAAAAAGCTTTTGGCTATTATTTCATTAAATGGATTTTTTTTTTTTAGTTCTTTTCTCCTCTTCTGAAATGTCTGTAACACTCATATATTTATTTGCTTACTATGCCCATACATCTCCCGGGCTTTCTTCCCTTTCCTTCTCCTCCTCCTTCCCCTTGGATTCCTTTCCTTTTCCTTTCTTGAACTTGGTTATTTAAACTTGGTTATTACATCAAAGCTCAGAAACTTCCTTCTGTTTGCTTTTCTACTGAGTCAGCTGCATTCCACCCCCACACTAACTGGGCTCCTTAGCTCAGCATTCTTTTGATTCTTCTTCAAGGTCACTCTCTCTCAGTTGAGTTTTTAATACAATCATGGACTATTTTCTGATAGGGGATTTGTTGCCTTTTCTCTCTGCATTCACTTATATTTCTCTGATTTTTTAATCATTCATTTTAATTCTTTTTCCAAAGATGTGTTAGTTTTATTTTCTTTTGGGTCTGTTGCTGGACTGTGTTGCTTTGGAAGCGTGACGGAAGCTGCAGCACTGCCGTCCGAGTGTGTGCTGCTTATAAAACACAGGAGCATGCCGTCACCTTGTTTGGTCTTGCTGTTTACAACACTATCTTGTCATTTGAGCACTTTCTGGATCATGTGCCATTGCTGATTCTGTAGGATGGCTTTTGTAATAAAAGATTTCCTTTGAACTGTGTTCCGAGGGTATCAGTCTGGTAGTTTATGGCAGCTTTTATTCCCAAGTGGATATGTTAGTGCCGTGTAACATACAGCTTCCTGCGATGTGGGCAATGCCCATGATGCCTGTGGATGGCTTAGTAGCCCAAAATCAGAGGTGCACCGTGTTGTTGCATCCAGCAGGACACAGCTATATGCTGGGAGGCAATGTGAGTTACCTGTAGGTGCGGTGTTCCTGGTTGCTGTTGTGGAGCTCCCATCAATTTCACACGGAGCAAGGATTCCCTAGTGGGCCTGTACAGCAAAGCACTCTTGGTGTGGCATCAGTGATAAGGCGCTCATGCTGTCCAGGCGTCATGCAGCAGTAGGACGGTTCCAGCGCCGTGCCAATAGTAAGGGCGGTGCTTGTCCTCAGTGTTCACAGTGGCCAGGCTGTACCGTACATCCTACTAGAGCACTCATCAGTGTCAGAGCTGAACAGTTGCCTCCATAGTGCTGCAGGAATCAACCTGCTGACAGTGGTGCTGAGCTGGCTCATGGTGGTGTGAGATGGTGGGTGGGGCTACCCGGCTGGCCTGCCTGAGCT
>PVKA01013515.1:14375-28005 GCA_004027165.1 Ctenomys sociabilis | reverse complement strand
ATCACCGCTCTACGTCACTACAGTTTTAGGAATTCCTCACCAGCACCCCAAGCAGAGATCCAGGCCTGAAACAGTGGCAGGCTTCTCCAGTAGCCTGGAAGAACAGGATGGCGTGTGCTGTGTACTTAGATTCCATTGTAACTTCATTTAAAATGTCCCCTAAGTTTTTGAGTTTAGAGATGCGGCCTGGTTGGCGGATGTGGCCCCTGGGGCTTGGCCTGGAATGCCGAATTTTTGCTCATGTCTCCTGCTTCTCTTTCTCTGATTCCTGCTATCACAGAGTCAGCAGCGTTGTTCCACCATATCCATCCAGGGCCGTTCTGCCTCAGACGCACTGATCCACAGAATGAAACCTGAAAATCTTGAAGCAAAATTAATCTCTCCTCCAGTGACTAAGAGAAAATTTGTACTCAAGAAAGGGATGCTGCTTTGACTATATTTGATTTAGCAGCTTTTGGGACTGGTTTGCAGGTGAAGTTGAAGGACTTGGAGATGTTAGGTACAGAAGCCATGAAGTCCTGTGAGCAGGAATTGGTAGGATATTCTTTTTGGAGCTTAGAATGCTGATAAGAATGAGAACAGTAACTTTCAGGCTCATGAGATTTCAGATGGAAATAAATATTTTATTAGCAACTGGAATGGAGACATTCTGGTAAAGAACTTTTCTATGCTTTACCTGTTCTAAGTCTTTGCATGAGGCTAATTTTGAAAATCATTGACTAATTAATCTAGCAGAGGAAATTCAAAATAGTCCCATGTTTAAATAGTCCCATGTGCCAAGAATATTACTGATGGCCACTTTTAGTCACGTACACAGTGAAAATCAGGAGAAAAAAAGGATGATGTATGTTGAAAAACTTGCACCTGACCATAAGGAAAACACTTGTCAAGTGGAAACTGTGGAGAGTAAGGGTGCTGAAAATAGTAACATTATAAGACCATTGTGAGCCTCTGTGCTACTTAACATCTCTACTGTGTCTTTGTTCATGACTGTGCTCTGCTTCAAACATTCTAGTAGAGAAACCCCTGTTTTCTTTTGTTTTGTTGTTGTTGTTGTGTGTGTGTAGAGAGAAGCACACCTGAAAGATTTAATTGGGCACTATCCATACATTTCAGTATTTTTTGATATTTTGCTTCTTAGCTTTTTAAACAATTTTATCTATCTATCTATCTATCTATCTATCTATCTATCTATCTATCTATCTATCTATCTAGCTAGCTAGCTAGCTAGCTAGCTAGCTAGCTAGCTAGCTAGCTAGCTAGCTAGCTATTTGGCTGTTACAGGGCCTCACTACATAGCTCATACTCATTGTTATCCTTCTGTTTTCAGTCTCCCTAGCGGTGGGATTGCAGAAGTGCACCACCACACCCAGACTCATTCTTAAAGTTTTCAACAGATGGAAAAAAATGCAAAATAAAGAATTAGAAAAAAGAGAGGGACAAAGAGAGGAGGGATGGAGACAATAAAAAGACAATATGAGTTACGTACATGTACTAGCTCCCCACAAGGAATGCAGTCATTATGACCAGAAATATGTACTGATAAAAGAAACTGAAAAAAGAAGCTTTAAATGATAAATTTTAAGATTACTTAAGTCAAAATAAAAAAAAAAAAAAAGAAAAAAAGAAAAAAAAAAGATTACTTAAGTCACATTTGAGCATAATGTTAAAATGTTCAAGTCAACAATCTGTATAAGGGGGTATCTAGTATGTTAGTCACAATCTGGCTTAGGAAAGCATCAGTTAGTTGCTTCATGTCAGAATAAATGATCAGAGAATGATCTGTCAAGCCTATGCTGACTCCAATTAAACAGCAAGAAAGGTTTGAGCAGAGTGTTGAGGGTGCTTGTGCACAACAGAATCCAAAGGAATAAGCCATAATAAGGCAGGGAGTCCTGCTAAATGCATTTTACATAACAAAATGTCAAGGGACTAATACAACAGCTCTGGACTAGCCCTCAGTGAGCTAGGATGGCATTCTGAAGGCTACATCTTCATTTCAAGCCCAAAGATGCAGTTTGTTACGATAAACATGGTGAGTTACTTATATCCTTAGGTCTTTTTTCATGTTTTTAAATATCATGCAATTATTTTATTACCCATTCAGTTGCTATATAATTTTTTTTTTTTTTTTACCAAGAATATAGCTCAAGACCTTGCTCTTGGATGCTGTGCTGTAGCATTGTGTCTCTGGCTCTACACGGTAAGAAGTAAGTAGTCCTTCTAATGTAAGAGATATTTATATTAATATGTTCTTTTCTGGGTTTCTTCAGACAAATGTAGTCTTGACTATAAGTACTTTGTCTCTCAGAAAAACAAACCATTCATTGTGTGCTGCTGTGTAACCTTGCATAGAAGCCTGCTGCATACGCAAGATCAATAGTAATGTGGTCTCTCCTCTTCAGGCATGATTTGGTACTTCTTTCATGAATGACTGAAAGGTTGTAGAAAAGATAGTGCTGCTGTTACTCTGCATATTTAGTCTTCTTTTATATGCAATATGCAATTTAATTTAGATTTAACTTGCCTCCTCTGTAATCTGTACTTCTTTCAGAACGCCTTTATAAAGGGAATGGCAAATCAGAAGGGTGTAGTGAGTGTGCATTTTAAGCGTGAGGCAAGAATTATTAGATCTACCATGTGTCAGATCTTTGTTCTTGGTTCATCAGGCTACGATTCATGTCAGATCATTTATCTTATTTTTAGTTCAAGACTCCAATTGATACCCTATGTGGTATAGCAGTTAGAGAAATGATTAATAGGTCTTTTTAGCTTCTGATAAATGGTTGAGAATATAAAAATGGAACAAAAGAGCAACAACTATAGAATATATCACTGGTGACTCAGAAGTAGCATTGCAATTTTGCAACTTTGTCTTGGTACAGCTATATCTGTAATCTTGAATTAATTCTGTGTTTTCCTACTCAGAGCTTCATGATTGTGTCAATTTTTATTTTTAATTTACTTTTCCTGATGTGATAAATCAATACTGCATTTTAAACAGAGTATACATGAAAAGTTTTTAAAACTGCTTTTACGTCTGTATAATTTGAAATTAAAACATGCCTTGGTTCAGATGGAGTACAGGCTGCATGTGTAGAACCTTGTGGTTCATCTGGTGACTATGATGTGCCTGTATCACTTCAGGAGGCCACTGAACTGCGTGCAGGCTCCACCATTAATCAAGTGGCCTACTTGGTGGTTCAGAGAACTGAAAACACCAGATCAGCTACTTTCTTCAATTTGATTTTTTCATCACTTTGTCATGCTAGTTACTTAATTTCCTTATTGTACGTTCATTTTTTTCAAGCACATTAGAGAAATAAATCAGCATGCTTGTGTTACCATGATTTTTAACCTGAAAAAGTATCTGGCAATACATTTTAATCCAACATTCACAAAAGAAATACTAAAAGTTCACAGAAAGGAGAAGTGTGAGAATTGTTCTTATATTTACCAATCAAATTTAAGCCAAGGTATTATCATTATTACCATCTACCTCATACTTACTAGAAATACTTAAGCAAATATTAGTAATCACTATAATATAGTAATCACTATAATTAGTAATCACTATATAATCATGAAGATATTTACTCAGTCTCCAGAGATAAAGTTAAGGAGAGAGCTGAACAATTATCAAATAGATTTTTATCTACAAAGATGAAATCTGAGAGCAAGAGGATAACTGAATTTGAGGCCAGTTTAGGTTTCCTGAATAAGTTCAAAACCAGCCTGATGACATAGGGAGAACTTGTCTAAAAAAAAGAAAGAAAGAAAGAGAAAGAGAGAGAAACAAAGAAAGAAAGAATAGAAGAGAGAAGAGGAGAGGAGGGGAGGAGAGGGGAGGGGAAGAGAAGAGAAGGGAGGGGAGGAGAGGAGAGGGGAGGAGAGGAGAGGAGAGAACTTTTAAAAATATCTGCTGGAGAGGCTGAAAACAGGAGGATCATTACAAGTCTGAGCTGAGTAGTGATATCCTGTACTAAATAGTTAAATAAAAGAAAGAAAGAAATTTCCATTCTTAACAAATATCTGTTTAAGCAAAATATTGTCAATTAAAAGGCCCTTTAATTCATTTACTATTTTTAAAAATATTAATTAGTTCAACAAATATTTAACAGAGTTTTAAGTTAATTGTATCTTCAGCTGTGTAAACATATAGACAATTTTCAAGTTAGAAAAATAAGAATTTGTGTCTCCAACGTTGGCAGAGATAGGGCACTACCACACCCAAGTTCTCTGTCTTGTGCTATATATGCATGTGTACACAAGTTCCATGTGTTGTCCATGCTCTTCCCCTAATATTCTGGGAAAATAGAGAAGCTGACTGCCGCATAAGACAACACGCGCCGTGACGGTGCATAGAGCAAGCAGGTCGTCAGCAGTGTACTCGCTGAAGGACCCCACTCAGGCGTGATGCTCTGTGCTGCCATCTGTGCTCCTCTTGTCTATTGTGTAATAAAACAACTAAGTTCCCAGAAGAAGACAGAGGCAAAAATAAATATAGGCATTCATTTACCAAGTTTTTTATTTCATGTGCATTTAGCAAACATCCAGTGCCGTCAATCACGATGTTTTGTCCTCCAAAAGAGAGGTAAAAGCAAAGGTGAGTTTTCCAAATTCCAAGTAGAAAATATTTCCATTATAAAAATTAGTTTTGGAAGAATGAAGCTATATCTTTTTGTCTTATAAGATATTGTTAAAGAAATAAAGGACTGCAAATCTAAGCCTAAGTCTAGAAATAAATGTATTTTCCCAACAACTATAGAGGAAATCACAGAAGTAGCAGCCTGTCTGTTCACTTTTCTTTCTCTCTACATTTGGCCTGGAGACTGGAAGAAACAAAGACTTATCTGTAAATAAAACAGTAATAAGTTATTTTACCTAAATGAAGTACAGTTTCACTTGAAATGGCCACCTTTTTTCTTGCATTGTGAAGCAACAGTAATTTAATTTAGGAACCTGTTAACCTCCCATGGAACAGATATAGAAATCATGGTAAAACTGCCTTGGAATTTGTATTGAGCCATGAAGTAGATCCCAAGACCAATAAAAGAACTCAGCTAAGTGACTTATGTAAAATGTACACCAGTGGCAAAGAAGAGGATTCAAGCTTAATTAAAAGCAAATACGATACAGTTCCCTCTTCTACATTTCAATAGTGGCTACTTCACTCAGGTATAGTTTCGAAGTAATTTTCTCATTTTTACCTAATAAGTTTTTCCTTTTTCTCTCTCTCTTTACTTTTTCAGGCAGAATTTGGATGAATCTGGAAACCACCCAAAAGAACCTAATTCCATTTCAAAATTAAAACTAACTCTCCTTCTCAAATATTTGGTTAGAAATTTTGCCTATTTAAATTCACAAAATACTATTTCTATATAAATATAATATATTAATTATATCACCTGAAATTAAAATTTTAAAAGGCTGTGGAAAAGCTATTTTCACATTTTATATAAAAAGGAAATAGATTTGCATTCAGAATCTTGGCAAATGCTTACAAGAATACACATAATGAAGAAGCAGTCGCATGAGTCAAAGTGATAGTCTATTAAGAAAACTCAAACTAATTCATTTGAAAATAATGTGAAAGTATTTAATACTATGTAGAATAATAAAATATTATATAGCCCATCATGTTATTAAATCTTTTCATTAGTAGTAAATGTGCCAAGGGAACTAAACAATTTTTTAAATGGCATCCCTAAATTAACGCAGCAACTAAAAGTGTACTTTTCACAACATTATAGTATCATTGACCTCTGGATTATGTTGTGGCCAGTGCTATTGCTGTAGTGAATAAGAATGTAATGCCAGAAAAGGGAGTAGAAGCTATTCCAATTGTTTAGTGAATTATTTTCTTCCAGATCTAAAAGTCCTGCAGTTTAGCATTTTTGAACCAGTGATACACTCCCCAGTGTTGGGGTCTTTTCTCCTTGCAAAACTTAGGTTGTAGAAAAATTTCAAATTTCTTTGTTTTTTGTTTTTTTAAAATTTGGTTGAACTGAGGATTGAACTCAGGCCCTTACACTTGCCACGGAAGCACTTATTCCACTGAGCCATCTCCCCGGCCCCTAAGATCCCCTTTGATGAGCAGCTATTGCATCTTCATCTGTAAAAGACTTCTTTGTCCAGTATTGATGTCTCTACAAAAGAAGCTCAAATTTGGAGCCCACAAGCAGTGCCCAACAGGGCCACTGAGATAGCTCAGCAGACTAAGCACCCACTTGGGCCAGCGCGGGGACCAAGGTTTGATCCCCAGCACCACACACCATGCAGGCCCTGCTCTGGGCACACTGAGCCAGCCACCGAGGCCAGTTGTGGTGGCATAAGCCTATAATCCCAGCACTGGGGAAGCTGAAACAGGAGGATCCCTACAAGTCCAAACTGAGTAGTGGGACACTACCAAATACATTAAAAATTAATTAATTAATTAAAAAAAGAAGTGCCCAATATCTGTCTAAGCAGAGAAAATCTTTGTGTCAAATAATTTTACCAGTCATAAAGTACCATCGTGGGGAAATGAGTAGATGGCGGGGAGTGAAGCTGAATTACAATATTGAATTTAGGTTAGAATGTAGAGGGTAAGATTATGAAGGGTATGTAGGTTTAGTGCAATTCCAGAAGACAGGAGAGCAGGAAAGAGCAAATGCAGCAGGAAAGAGGGAATGGTAACAGGAGTGACAGGGCCTTCTCCCCATAGCCACCACTGATAAAAGGGGCAGCTAAGCCCCAGAATAAGACAGAGGCATTCTGCGGGGCCATGTAGATGGCTGTGTCTCAAGACGGTGTCTCTGTGCACAAAGAAAGACCCTTTCTGTCACCATTTCCACCTGGTCCGCATCTGCGAAGTGGTAATAGCCACACACTTCTGTTTTGGAGAATGAATTGCAGGGGAAGCGATAAGGGACCTGTCAGGTTGCAGGTGAAAAGAATTTTCCAAGAAGAAAATAAGGACAAAGGGTAGGTTTAGAGCAGCATATGCAGTCAAAACAGAAAGTGAATCTCCCAGATAGGAATCAGCACAGTCAGGGAAAGACACCAGGACTTTCACAGTGGTGTTTGAGGACCTGGGAGAAGGATCTAGGCAAATTTAGATATCTTAAGAATGATTTTAATTTTATGGTTCCTGTTGGCATTTCAGAAATACCAGATCTTATCTAATGCTCTGCTTTTAAATTGCAAATCAACAAAGCCATTCACACTGGTCTCACAGGTGGTCCTCCGGTTTCTATATAATGATATCAGGACTTACTAGGAGGAAGGAATAAATCCTAGATCTACTTTAACCTTGAGCTGTACTGCTCTGTGAGTCCTAGGCAGGACTTGTCAGCAGAGAAATGGAGCTGAGAGTTTTAACCCTTTTGTCACAACTTCTTGATTTGCCACGGGTCTGCCGGAGTGAGTAGCAGGTGGAGATGGCGACCCGCCAGATCGCCAGTCCTGCCAACACATGGGCAGTGCAATTGCCGATGTACGTGGGAGTTCCATACCCAGGTCCATATCTACAAAAGAAGTACAGGTTATTGCCTGGGCTGCTCCGGCCAGACAAATAAATGTGCACACCTGAGGCTGTGCAGAAATTGATCCTGTATGTAGAATAAACCTACACTGCAAAAGCAGAAGGAAGTCTCTTCCACCTTGGTGTTTCTATAATACTTAATATATGCCAATAATTTATTTTGGCCCATTTTATCTTAATTACTTATGCGCATATCTGCTTAAGATTGTGAGTTCCCTAGGTAGGTACCTAGGGTACCTTTACTTTTGGATTAGTTCAAATTTTGGTTTAAGCTTAGATTTAATTTTAATTTTGGTTTAACATTAAATAAACATCATAATTCTCATCTTGCAATAATCTGATTTGGATGGTCAGTTATAGGATTGCTGTCCTCCTATGCCGTGGGCTATGTTCCATTTAATGCTAAAAGTATGTTAGTGTCTAGTAGAAGTTGCAAAAATGTTGAAAAAAACGGGGAAAATAGAGTAGGGTGAAGATGCCAGCAGACTGCGGTTTAACAAGTAGAGGCCAGGATTCAGTGCCCCATGGTCAGGTGCTTCAGTTCTTCTACATTCTGCTAAAGGCTCCTTCTGAAATACAGGGCAGGGCCTTTGGGCAGCAGCTTCAGCTTGAGTTCACATTCAAGTGATTTTTTTTCCTGCCAAGAACAACTAGACTGGCCAGGAAGCACTGCTACACAAGCATCACTTCCCTAGCACACCAAATGCATCTTCTAAGAACTGTGCTCAGGTACTCTTGTTAAGCTCTTACACAGGAAAAATAATTCTTGATCTGAGATCTGAAAAGCAAAGCAAAAGTAAGAAACAGAATTACTATCGTTCATTTTTAAAGTTGTTTTTGCCTAGAAAATATTTTCTGTTTATTCTGTGTGTGTGTGTGTGTGTGTGTGTGTGTGTGTGTGTGTGTGTGTGTGACTCTCTCTCTGCTTTTAATATTCCCTGCTATGGCTTGTGCCTAGGTGGCCCCCCAAAGCCTCATGCAGTCCCTGGGGCGGGCTTATATAGTTTGTGATTAAGTCAATTAATTCATGATGCAGGGCTGGGATGATGGATATGAGTGTGACACCTGCCCTGGGGCGAGAGCCCGCACACAGTGCAGGGACAGGAGAGGTTTGCAGCCCCTCTAGCCGCTGCCCCCCCTTTGCTCTTCGCTGTCTTCGCTGCCATGAGCTGCCGTCCTCTGCCATGTGCCACCCTATGCTGGAGCCAGCTGAGTATGGACTGAAACCTCCACTAGCTGTGAGATAAACAAACCCTTCCTCCCTTAATTTGGGTGTCAGGCATTTTGTCCCAGCAAGGAGAGGAAAGCAGCCAAGACACTCCCCTCTAGAAAATCTTAATTTAGGAAATAAAGTATATTTTCCAAACATCTACACAGGTGGGACACTTTAGTTGTTCGTGAGATCAAACCATAGTTTTGAGATTTAGAGACTTTAAGAGTGGAAAGTTCTGTTTTCCTTAGAAAGATTTTTATGAGGACTTAAAAAGATAGTATGCTGTTTTTATTTCACATTTTGAATGTCTATAAAAAATGTACCAGTGAGAACACTGAAAGTATTCAATAAATAGTATTAAATATCACCTAAATGTTGGTTTTACCTTACGTCTTCTACGTATGAACCAACCCTTCATGCCAGCCTCCGTAAAGGTCCTCTGATAGGCAAGATGGTGTTGAAACACCTCTCGTCCAAGGATAACGTTCTGTGCAAGTGTTTTGTGACCTTGTGGTGGTTACTACCTCATCAAAAAGGTTCCAGTCTTTTCTGACAGGAGCTGAAGGTAATTTGTGTTTCTGGTGTGATTCCATCTTCTTGAAAGCAGAGCAATGTCCTGCATGGGGAACTCTCAGCCCTGTCCTTGTCAGACCCAGGCAAAAAAGACCCAGGCCATGGCAGCCAGAAGTAATCACATACAAAATGAAGATAATTCCTCAAAACCATTCCTAGGAAGCTCAAAATATACATAAAGAGCAAAATAAGTAACAATGGGCGATAGAGCAATCGGTCTTTTGCAAACGGGAAGGGGACTACGAGATGGAGAAAGGAGAGGGGAAGAGGGTGAAGGAAGAATCTCATCCAATCGCCATGCCTGGAAGCCAGCCAAGCACCCCGCTGCAATTTTACCACAACGAATGGGAGAAAACTCCTAGCAGTAAATAAGTCAGGGTTTATTTTCAATTCTCAAAAGTATGAGTATTCTAAAGAAGCACGTTAATTTCTAAGAACAATATATGTTGACTATAGAAAAGTTTAAATACATTGAGACACAAAGCAGTAAAAGGTAAGCCAGTAATCAATAATAGCTATTGTTAAGAGCTTTCTCTACGTATATATTTGCATGTGCATATATTTTCTATTTCTTGTATGCTTGTGGGTATGTTGTTTTATAGTTGAGTTACAAGCTAAATAAATTTCTATACATGCTGAATTCAGCCAAAGGGGTATGAGTTTGTGACCTATTTTTAGCATTTACTTGCTACATATGACAACAATCGTATGCTTATTTAGAAGCCAAAAAGAAAAAGGTAGAACTGGAAATTAATAGAGAAAAATTTGGAAAAAATGGGGTTACCATTCAGATATAAAACCAATAGAGTTAATCAGGCTAAAGTACTTTCCACAGGAAATTAGAATAGCTGACATTCCCAGTTATAGGAAGTATTAGTATATGCGACTATGAAGTATATAATCAGTACATTTTTGATGAGATAAAGCTTACTTGTAAATTTATAAAGAATTAAATATTCAAAAAGAACTGTAAGCAGCAAACCACATAAAATGGTTCCAGTGGTACCAGATCTTGCTGTCAGGAATGCAGGCGAACAGTCAGCAAATTTCAGCTCTGCTTTCCAAATAACAGTGTTCGATCGCTGGACTGCAAAGTGCTGTATTGGCGAAGTTCACCCTGCATCTTGAGTTTCAAAAGCATTGAAGTGAACTTGGGGTATAACTCTCTTGAAAGAGTGCTCCCACAGTGGACATAAAAAATGCAGTGCTCTACAAAAATATATGCCTACAACCACAGGATACCATGTCCAGCCGAACTAAAACTCTTCCATTATGGGCAAGCGTAGGTTGTAATGTATTTTGTTTTAATTTTAGAAGAATTTGCTTTTATATAACTTTCTCCGTCAACAACTTGACAAGTTTACATGATCATTTTAGGTGACCTGGTATATTGCTAGTACAGTTATAAAATCCCAAGTTTATAGGCAATATTTTCCCCGTATTGCGTTTTACCTAAATAAATCAAACACTCTCCATCTTACTGAAAGGCCAGAGCAGTTTTCGTAAGGTCTTTCCCACAAGAATGAAACACTACCTAGGTCTTAAGGTGGGAAAGTATATTGCTCCCCAAAGAGGAGGCGCATCTAGAGAAAAGTGTGGTGGGCGTGACTCAAAGCACAAAAGCTAGGGCGGGTGCAGAAGCCAAACTGGCTCCAAAAGAGCCCAGAGGGAGGCAAAGCAAGAGAGGCGGCTTCTGAACTGCGGGCTTCCGGGACATAGGCCGGTGACCTGGATAACTAATCGTGTACCGTATGCCCTTTCCTGTCCTAGATCCTTCAGTCGCAGAAAATTTTAAGGGGGTAGAAAATTCAACTGAATTGCATCAAATATTCAAAAGCACACAATTTAGAATGTTATTTGGGAAGCAAGGCAGAAGGCAAAAATTTCTGAACTGATTGTTTTCCTATGTGTGACATGTATGTGTGCTGTATTTCTAGATTTCTATGCTAAATACACGATGGTTAGCTACAAAACTTAAGATAAAATATATTGAAAGAAAATATTTTCCAGTGATTAAGATGGTTGCCTGCCAAAAATAAGATACTTTTCCTTTTTTTATTCAAAAATTAATGTATTTACATGTTTTAGCTGAAATTTTATTGATTTGGGCTCAGTGGTATTCGTTACTTGACATGTATCTTCTTCAAAGGCATTACATTATTTTTGGAATTAAAATTAGCCTCATCAAGTGAGAATACATCTGAATCCACATAGATAAGGGCCTTTACTTTAGTAGACATTATAAGACTTCTCTGACTCCTACTGAAGGTTCCTCAACTATTTCATTTACTGTCTTTTGTTATTGGTAACAATGCCTTCATTTCTTACTTGTATTTACTATATCAGATATATTACCTTTGCATATGGTTTGCTGAAAATTAACAAAAATTTACTTGACTACTTACTTTTTTTACTGACTGCTTATTTACTCTACAGTAACAAATCTATAAATTTATAAAATTTGAAATCTTCAGTGGTTTGGCGATATTTTAATATTTGATTAATCTTTTGCCCTATTTCTCTTGTTTTTACTATAGTCTATATGGAACTTTACTCAAATTTAAATAAAAATTAATAGCTCTTTTTTCCATTATTTTTTTTACTTGATATTCCATATTCACCTTATTTCTTTTTTCACCTTTCACCTAGTCTGTAATTTTGTTTACTTTTTTGTTACAAGAGTTTAAAAATTCTTGTTACTTGTTTTGTAACCTTTACTCTTTTCTTCCAAGGAGAATGTTTTTAAAAACTATCACCAAGACAAAGTGTCCTGAAGGTATGCACAGACCCTTCTGTCTTTCTGAAGTATTACAATTACTCCTCCAACCCAAACTCTTCCCACAGGCATTATATACTTGGCTTCTATTCAAAAGTTGCTAATCTTTTTGCACAGGTGGATCTCATTTCCCATGTAATGGAGGTGGTGACCTTTGACCTATGTGTTCACATAAAGCAAGAACCCAAGAGGGAGACCATACAGGAACGTGCATTCAGTGTCTGTGGAGAAGCAGCACAGCTCAAGACAGTGGATTTAGTTAACAGAAATGATATTTGATATTTATGGTGGAAAACACTCACTGTATCCTAAATTTCAAGGTAGTTTTTAAAAATATTTAGTTGGTACATGAAAAGTATACACATTGCTGGCATACTAAGTAATGTTTCAGTACATTTACGAATTAAAAGTAAATAATTTTGTATTGGTAGTATAGAAAATTCAGTGAAGAAGCCTTTGGGCTGAGAAGGCTCTTGATTTCAGTGTGAATACTTGGGTGACAGTAACTGAAACTGGAGTTGAACATACTGAGGAATAGGGGTCAAGTTTAGATGCACATTTGACTGCACTTACAGATTATATTTCTATATGTTATGAAAAAATAGCCCTGGTAAATAGGACTAAAACCTATGTGAGTCGGAATTTTCCTTTAAGGTCTTCCTTTGTGAAGAACAGTAATGTGGAAGCACTTCTCCTTGTTGTTCTTCTATTTAGGGTCCCTCACTAGATTGTCAGTGATTACAAAAACTAACACAACAACACAGTGAAATTTAATGTCATAGTTTATTTGTCTTCCTAAAATATTTGTACTTCCAGGAGTTCACATCCCTAAACAAATGTTTAAGGAGAAATATAGGCAAATCTAGCATATACAGTGAGATGTGTTATATATATAACAAGATGTCATAATGAGATTTTAAAAGTTCCACCTTTTCATTGGAAATCAAGCCCAAAGAGAGGCCAAGGAAGTTATCCTAATCTGTATTGCAAAGAGATCAGTGAGACCCCATCAGTTAGGACTGCTGTCCCCATGGGGCCCACACTAAGAGAAGGAACATACGATCCTATTATCAAATGACTTCTTCATCCTCACTCTGGTTAATATAAGAAAGGAAAGGTTGTGCTAAGGTTGGAGTATAGCATTTGTGGACATAGTGCTGCCTTCCTCTGTGAAACTCAGTGCGTGAGGAATGGGCAAGGGGAAATTCCAGAGTCCCCTCTAGAGAGAGGAGCATGCTAAAGAATAGGAGCCTGGTATGTGCTTCCTGGGTATGACCACCAAGGCCCCAGATCACAGATTCCATGCTGCCACCAGCATGGAATGTGGTGACAAAAGTCTGGGAAAGTTGTCTGAAATCCACAGCTTCTAGAATGCTATCATTTTTAGGAATTGCTATGCTCCCTGCCCATGAGGAAGGAGTTATGGAACACATAGCCTGTCTATGGGTTTCTTTCTTTCTTTCTTTCTTTCTTTCTTTCTTTCTTTCTTTCTTTCTTTCTTTCTTTCTTTCTTTCCTTCTTTCTTTCTTTCTTTTTTTTTTTT
>PVKA01013515.1:0-14275 GCA_004027165.1 Ctenomys sociabilis | reverse complement strand
ACATAATATCCTGTCCAACCACCATTAGTGCAGATCTTGCCTCTCATAGGATTATGTAGAAGCACAGCGTTATCTATCCCCACTGTACTGTCTATACACACATCATGATTCTTCCTTTCTATACCCCTTCCTTTGTCTACACCTGTCAGAGATGCGCACTCCATTGTCATTCAACTGACTTAGGTGCTTGAACTCGACCACACAATCCAACACAGTCCAGCAGTCCACTGCAATAGTGAGTTATCTGAAGAAGTTGTCAACCATAGCCATTTACAGTTCAGCTTAATATTATGGCTCCACGATGTATACTTCATTTTTATACTTTTCTGCTGGATGGTTAAGACCTAGATAGAGCAAGACCTATATACCAACACATGTACTTTTTGTTTTTTATGAGGTCAGTGAAGTCCCCTCAGAGTTTATCTTGTAGTCCTGTACCTTATTCTGTAGATCCTTTGTCTGTGTCATCCATGTGGATAAGTCACGGCCAATGCTTGACCAGTTTGCTCTCTGTGAGAGCCTGAGAGAAAGTTTTCTGTCCATGTGACTCTCCCCAGGCACACTATAGAACTTCAGTCTCCTCTGTGGATCCATAATCTCCTTGTTCAGAAAATTTGGAGCTCAACTGAGTTTCATGATGTTGCGGTACAGGTTCTCCTATGTCCTGAGTCTTCGCTGACCTTGAAAGGCTAGGGCCAAAATGTTGGCTGGCCTTGTGGCTCTTCTATTTCTCCAACTTTGATCTGTGAACTTAGATTGTTAACCATCCAGAAGAAAAGCTGATTAGTATCCTACAGCATATGCCATTCACTTTGCCTTATCAGACTCAATTGATTTTGCTCCACATCGCTAGTCATCCATGAAATGCAAATAGCAACAACACTGAGATACCATCTCACTCCAGAAAGAATGGCTATCATAAGGAAATCAACCAACAGCAAATGTTGGAGAATTGTGGGGAAAAGGGAATACTTCTGCACTGCTGGTGGGAATGTAGACTGGTTCAACCATTGTGGAGGTCAGTGTGGAGACTCCTCAAAAGAGTAGGACTAGAAATCCCATTCAAGCCGGCTATCCCCCTACAGGCAATTTTCCCAAAGGAACTGAAAACATTGTATCATAGTGATATATATGTACCTATGTTTATCGCAGCACAATTTGTGATAGCAAAATCTTGGAAACAGCCAAGATGTCCCTCACATGAGGAATGGTTGAAAAAGATGTGGTATTTCTATATAATGGAGTATTACTCAGCTATTAAGAATGATAAGCTTGAAGCATTTATACTGCAGTGGATGCCACTTGAACATATACTCATAAGTGAAATAAACCAGACACACATGTGTAAATATCGTGTAGTCTCCCTAGTATAAGAAGTGAAAAGCAGAAATAGAAAAGGAAATGTACAACAACAACTAAAATCAATTGAGTCCGATATGTCTACGGGTTTCTTAACAATATCACATCAGGATTGGAAGGAACGGGGTCAGCAATCCAGGAAGGATTCTCCTTCCCAATTTTTCTGGCCCCCAACAAATTAAGTAAGATACTCTAGTGGGTCCCTGTCGGAGTATATAGAGTGGCAACGGGTGGAACCAGAGTAGGAAACTATGTGACTGCTGGGCTAAGAAGGATGTGCAACCCTGAAGAGGCCTGTGGCTGCACCGACTGACACTGGCAGTGCACTGTCCCTCGGGGGAGAGGACAGTGCAGTGGGTGACGCTGAGAGGACGAGTGCTATTCCATGGCAGGAGGAGCTCTGAATTGGTCTTGGCCTCTAGGTTAGGAACCAGACTGGGCTGCAGCAAGACAGAGACCCTGACTCTTTTTCATTTTCCTGCTTGCAACTTCCTTCTTTCTAATTTCAAATAAAAATCATTCTTCTTACTCTCTGCAAATTATTGACATTTCCTTTCCAATCAATTCTATTCTTTCTTTTTGGGACAGATTGATTACACAACATTGATATTAGTAAATGGTATTAACCATCTTTAATAAGACTAAGACAAACCCCCTAATAGTGTTTGATACGTTTTTCTCAATTATATATGTTCATTCTAGTCCCTAACATGCTCCAATAGCTCACCATATGTAGCCAGGTAGGAACCTAGACATACCAGAACACATTATGTAAAAGAGACTGAGCTTCAGTGAACCACCCTTGTGAGTTAAGTACTAAAATCATTATGCAGTTATCATTTGCCCCTTTGGCAATTTTCCTCCTTTCTGATTAAGCAGGCCCCACTTTCTGATTGAGGATCGATCCATTTTTCAGTCTCTGTACATCTGGATCACAGCACACATCTCAAGGTCCAGTACATACTGCAAGTGTGCAAGCTCAGCTGCGTGAGACTCTTCATGCCCTGGACACATGGAGTACTTGGTAACTAGGCTCTGCACAACTAAAAAGTAATCTTTACTCTAAAAGTTGTAGATGGAAACTGCTGAAGTGGCCTGCCACCATCAGAAGAAAGCTGGAATACAGGGCAACCAGCCCAGGGAATCAAGAACCAGCAGGTGAGAGAGGCAAGGTCCTGCTTGAGCCTCACAATGTCACACTGAACCCTGAATTGAGTCCACTGCCAAAACCCTTCATGGTTTGAGCTGATATCCCCCCTGTTTGATTTCTGAGCTGGACTGGATTAAGTTTTCTGTGTTTTAGAATAAAAAGAACATTAAGTGACATAAATAAAGAAGCTGAGATTCAGAAAGCCTTAATTTGACCAAGAGCACTCAGTGAAGTAGCAGACATGTATTGTGAATCCAAGGTCTGTCTGTCTGTCTGTCTGCCTGTCTGTCTGTTTCTGTCTGCCTTTCTCTCTCTCTCTCTCTCTCTCTCTCTCTCTCTGTCTGTCTGTCTGTCTCTCTCTAAATATCAGGTCTTTCCTAATACATTGTCAGGCTGAAGGGCAGTACTTTCCTGTTGAGGGTTGTCAGTGTAGATTTTATGTGTCAACTTGAGCAGCCTGTGGTTGCTTGATATTGTGTGATCCTAGATGTAGATTTAAGGACATTTGCACATGTGATTAACAAAAATATTTACAATCAGTTGACTTTCAAATAGAGCAGATTATCTACTCCCAATGTGTGTGATCCTCATCTAATCAACTGAAGATCTTGAGAATGAAGACTGAGGGTTCTGAGAAAATAAGAAGTTTTTCCTCAAGAATGTAACACAGAAAGCATTGGTCAGTTTCCAGCCTGTCAACACTTCCCACAGCTTTCTGTCTTGCCGGCCTCTCAATCACACAATTGCTTAAAATCTGTCTCCCAGTGATGAATGGCATATATTATCCTACATCTATTAATATATGATATATAATTAAACAGTTAATTATAAGAATACTGATCTCTTTCTCCACTTATGTTTGTACAATTGCCTTTGTTTCCCTATAGGACTCTGATTGATTTAAAAAAAAAAAAAAAGCCGGGCGTGGTGGCGCATGCCTATAATCCCAGCACTCGGGAGGCTGAGGCAGGAGGATTGTTGTGAGTTCGAGACCAGCCTGAGCTACAAAGTGAGCTTAAGGCCAGCCTGAACTGTATAGTGAGACCCTGTCTCAAAAAGACAAAAAAAAAAAAAAAAAAAAAAGAAGTAGCTAAAAATTGTCCAGGAGAATGTGGTAAACTGCCAAAGGAAAAATACTTTTATCTCTACTGGTCGTATCCCAGACAAAAAATATGAAGTTTCACAATGAAGCCCCAAAAGATGCCTTTGCAAGAATATTTGCCAAGTGTTTTTATTAAAAATATGTATTTTTCCAGTGAAAAGAGTTTTGAAGGCTTAAAAATAATTTGTCAAATGGTTCTTGTGCAAAAACATTTTGAAACAAAATTTTGTAATAAAATTCAACTAAACACTTTTGTTTGCATAGATGTGAGAGTTTTTATATTCTTTGAAGAGTTTGTAGGGAGAGTGTGAAAAAGGAGCTGGGGGGTCTGGGAGATGGTTCAATGGAATAAGTGCTTCCCTGGCAAGCACAAGGGCCTGAGTTCCATACCTGGTTCTGCCAAAAAAAGAAAGAAAAAAAGAAAAGGGAGCTGACCAGTACTCCTGAGAGTCATGCAGACTTCTCTTGTCATTTTCTCCTGAATTCACTGTGTCTCCTTGAAAGATGCAGCGCCGTTCAGTGCAGTGTAGAGGGGCACTGAGCGCTCAGCTGGGCTGCATACTGCGACTGTGCTGACGTTTGCTAAAACGCCCAAGCCCAGTGGGAAAAATAATTCACAGTTTCCCTGAAAGATATGAGGGAAGGGGGTGAGGGGCCGATAAAGAACGCTGCTGTCCTCATCTGCTTTCAAGGGCTACAAGGGCTGTCGGTTCCGCCCAGTGCACAAACACACCGTGGAATCCCCAGCCCCAAATGGAGCTTCTCACTGCACAGCCTCAGCTACTCCTGAGTTCCGTTCTACCAGTTCTACAGGCGTGCACAGATGAGTCACAGTGTGCAGCTCAGACCATAAAGAAACTGCAGGGAGATAATAAGAGCAGAAGAAGGTTTGGTGGGTTTGGAAAATTCTTTTCCTTTTAAGACACATAAAATGTGAGGCAGGAGCACAATGGCTTAATGAGTTTCTGTCTCTGTACTGTGACAAATCTACAATTTGGCCATTGTGAAAGTAATGATATGTTTCATTAATTTCATATGTTCCTTTAATAGAGTATTTGGAGGGAAGGCATTTTTTGCTTTAGAAATGGGAGCAAAAGAAAGCTGATAAAAGCTTCAAGTTGGTGTTCAGTACTTCCTGGAATGCATTAATAACGTTCAACTGCCTTTTCAAACACACAGACAAATCTCAAAGGGAGGCTTTGTCTTTACAGTCATAACCCTAATAATAGATTAGAAATCCTTCCCTGCTAGTCTCCCCCCTCAGAGCCCATAGGCCCTGCCCTCCTGTTCGTGTAGGCATGCTTGCAAACATGCAAGAAGAACACTTTACTCTCACGTTTGCATCTGGAAAGCAGTTCTCTGCAGCTCCATCTCCTTGAGCACTGTCGGGCACTCTCCTCTGGGTTATTTCCAAATAGCCTATGGGGACTTTTCCTCAGAATCAAGTCACAGGATTCCTAAAGTCTCATCTGCCTTTTCACTACTACCATCACCGTGGAATCCTCATGTTAGGGTCCTCTGGAACCTGACCCCAGACAAGAACTCAAGTACCATTTTGTGAGGGCATCTAGGAAACACTTTAGGGAATGCAGATAGAAGAGAGAAAAGCACAGATACCACTGAAGAATGCATTACTGAGCATGTTAATTATAGGCAGTGTGGCTGCAATCCTGCCAGAGATAGTTGGAAGCCAGTGTAACACACATATTAGTCATCCCTATTAGGGACTTATCCACCCATGCAAGGGCTGCTCTTGGAGAATGAAATCATCCCTTCAGCCTTCACCATTTGTGAATCAGTGGAAGCTGCTGGAAGAAAGCCAAAGGGCTTGCAGTGGGCCATTGGCGTGTCTGGGCAGTACCAGGTGAAAGAATGTGAGTGGAGAAAGCATGCGTGCTAACAGTACCGCAGGATGTGTCTGCCCTCTTAGTCACTCATCCAAGTATTTCCTTTGCCACAGCTGTCAGGAGCTCCTGTCCATCAGCCGTAATGGTAGACTTACCAGATCAGGTACTAGAACACTCACCTGCCACACACTGTGTTCAGACACTTGAAGGTCATAAGTACTGCTTGATCTGGGCTTCTGAAAAATTGTGTCCTGTAAATGCGTAATAAGGGCCAGGGAGATGGCTCAGTAAAATAAGTGCTTCTCTGGCAAGCACAAGGGCCTGAGTTCAATGCCCAGTTCTGCAAAAAAAGAAAAAGAAACGAAAGAAATCCTCTGTAAATATGTAATGGAGGCAGCTGCAGTCTGCAAGTCTTTTTTAAAAGTTGGTAAATGTTTACCCTTCAGAAATATCTTAGCTTCATTAGCAAAATTTCTGTCATTTCTTATGAGTAGAAAAGTAAAGAAGATGGGAAAGAACAAGCAGAAGAAAATTTGAACCATTAAGTTTCACACATAAAAAAATCCATGGTGGCAAGGTCAATATCAAGGTCAGGTGTGAGCAATCCAAAGCAAGTAAATTAGACGTTAGCTGTTGTCCTTTCTTTTACATAGAATCCTTTTTGCCACAAGCCTGGAGAATCAAGGTACCCCTCTACTGGTAACCCTGTCCCACCTAACGTCTTAGCTCTGCACAACTTTGGGGTGCTGAGACGTCTGCAGTCACTTCAGCCAGTGGTGCTCTTGACTAGGGCAAAGTATTTGGAGAGCCCCACTTACTGCTGGTTGCTCTAAATGTACTTTCATAAAATCATTAGCCCTGCTCAGAGAAAACATTAATTCTATTCTCATAGCCATATAACTACATTTCCCATTTATTTATTTTTGTCAGGTAGTTGAGAAGAGGTAGGGAGACTAAAGAGGCATATATGGGGTGAAAATGGTGGCTTGAAACTGTGCACCCTCAGAAACAAAGCCAAGCAAAAGAAAATAATTTGTAAAATAGGCATCGATGGAGGCCTCCAGAACTCCTTCATTCTGCAGCATACTGTAGGAAACACTTTTGAGGTTACCTAGTTGGCCCTCTCTCTGAAAGATATGACATATAAGCAGTTATTTCTAGCCAAGCTGCTTTTCCAGCCTTGTTTTCTTGTTCAGAGTGTGAGATTTCTTACTTGCAGTCATCGTACTCCTGGGCCTGACAAGACAATGGGTGGCACCAAGCACTCTCCCACATAAGAGTTTTCACACTGTAGACTGGTGAGCCTTCCAGTAACTCAGGTCTTTGAAGATACAAGAACAGATACTTACGTGAGGACAGTCAGCCTCATGCATTGCATACATGTGTGCACCTTCTGTGTAAGCTAATGCACGCATATGCACGTGAAGTCAAGAAACCATGCCACGAATAGGAGAACAGCTGTTTGTTTCAGACATTAAAAGAATGCAAATTGAGTTGAGTTTGCTTTTGGCACAAGAACAAAGAATGTCTAAGCTTCCTGCTTGCACTTAATTTATTTTTAGGTTTGTTCACCACCATTTGTCAGGTTTCTTGAGTTTGACCTGAAACTGACCTTTAGATAAACTCAAAGGCAAACAGAGCCCTGAAATTCTATCTGTATGTTCTTTTGTCCTGGGAACTGTAAATCGGGGCATTAGGTGAATAACACAGCTTGGCTTTGTGTCATGAAAAGTAATTTGGGCTGCGGTAAGGGCAGGATTTATGAAGCTGTCTGGCCAGGCTTGGGCAGAATGCCAGCCTACACCTGCTTTGCAGACATGGATATGTGCAGTTGTCATGGTGCTAAAGAAGCCAAATTCCTTCCACTGGAGAGAGGCACTGCAGGAACAGCCAATTCAAAAGACAAGGAAGGAAGAATAGGGCAAGAGTAAGAAGAGCTCAATGCAGGGCTAGCCAACCAGCCTTTAGTAAACAAATACATCAGAAACTTCCTTTTCCCAACTCCAGAGCAAAACTCTCCTTGAACAAATGAATCTCTGTTTCCTGAACACCATATCTAAGTAATCTTGAGAACTGGACAAGAAAATAAAAATCCATATGGTTCTGGATTACGGAGGTTGTCAAAGGTAGGATGGCTACATGACTCAGTTTTCAAATAGGGACACCTTTCAAAGTGGAAGGCAGAGGGCTGTAGTAATTAGGCTGGGACATCAGGCATACACTGAGGCTGTCCAAGGCCAACTGGGATAAGTGGTGACCCTGGTCATGAAAATTTACACTACTGCACAATGAATCTGCTAAATGACTGTTGTGTTACAAGTATGTTTTTCTAAGAAATGACAGAAATTATACTCTCTTTGATGGTGCTGGACTCCCTCCATGGAGCAGATGGCCAAACTGTCATGATGCCAAAGCACTGAAAAATATATGTAGCAAAATCAACGTGTCCCTTTTGCTCAGTCCCTTCTTACCAGAAAGTGCTGAAGCTCCGAAAGTCCTTGCTTTTCCTGAGGATGGCGATCAAATGTGCTATGAGCTCTGGTCAGGATCTGGTTAATTAGGATTAATAGCATGAGTCAGGCTGCACACAGGGTATAGCAGTTTTGATCTCAATGCTAATGAACTTTGACACAACCTCCTTTTTTAGCAAAGTCATCTCTTAAAGTTTTCATTGTTCTTTCCATTTTTCCATACTTTACAGTGATGCTAGTATATTAACGCCCTATCGATGCCATAACAAATTATCAAGAATTTATTGTCTAAAATACACAGGAATTAATTTTTGATAGTACTGAAGGCCAACAGTTTGAAATCTAGGTCCTAGCAGAGCCATCTTTTCCCTGAAGGAGAACCCTTTCTTGCTGCTTCTTTCTTATGATAACTTGGCTTATGACAGTGTAATCCTTTCTCCACATCATCTACTTCTTAGATCTTGGTATTTGCTCCATTTTAAAAATATAAGAACACAAGCCCTGGAATTTGTAGCTAAATCCATGGTAATTTCATGTTTCTAAAATCATAGTACAACTGCTAAGATCCTGGGGTTGTTTTCTTTCAGTATCAGGGATTGAAAAGATCCTGTTTCCAAATAAAGTCTTCCTGGGAATGATTTCTGCAGAAGCGCTCTTCATGCCACAGCAATTATTAAATGACAAGCAAGGGTATTTCTAAAAGCAGTCCTTTTACCCCCACTGTCACTATCCACCTCCAGAGACTTATTGTGGATTCCATACACAGCCCCTCTATTTTCTGTAGGCTTGGGAATGTTTGTATCTATGTCTTTGCCTCTGTAGCTATCTACCTCACAGAAGCCCTGAAGATCACTTTCTAGCCTGGTGAAATCTTGCCTGTTCATCTTATCAACAGATTAGCCCATTAAACTTCAGAAAATAGTCTCATAGGTAATTTTCCAGGCTTTTGATTTTGCACACCTTTCAGGATTTTTAAGTTGTTAATTGCAGGAAATTCAAGCAAAGACAAAATAATAGGTCAAGATTGTATATGCTTGGCACCTTGATGTTTATATCAAGATGTAAGAATCCAGTGAAAGAGACAACTTATAGAGAATTCAGAATTCGAACTCAGACTTAACAGAATCTCAATAAAAATTTAGATGAATTAGGAAGGAGAGATTTAAGTTGGAATTTTTAATCTCTTTTTAAATTTCTAGGTAGAGGGCTGACAAAAATGTGTCTTTGGCCTGTGAAACCTAGGAACACAACTTAAGAAGGTCATGGAAAAAATAAGAATTTTTGGCTATATTAATGGAAACATCTAAATTTAAGACCAAGAATGGATGGATGTTGCTTCCTTAAAGGTGTTATCAGTATAACCTTCTCTCTGAACACCCTCCATTTTGAGTTAATGTGCTTAGAAATGACAACCAGAAATGCCAGATTTGCATACTTTCATCACATTAACTCCACCAGAAACTATGTGGTCTTTTCCAGTAGTTGTAGCGGTGTGGGAGGTAGTGATACGTGGCTGTCACATGCTGATCACAATCAAAATCATCCTGCCAGGGGCTACAGTGCTCTTGTAGTCCAGATCTGGGCAGTCTACTCAACATGGGGCCCAATGTATAGGGCTTTAACTGCACTTAGTTCATCAAATTCCCTGCTTATGGAAAAGTCATGTGCTGTTGGAGGGAAAGGAAGAGTTAATGTGGCCAACTCATAGGAGAAGATATCTATTCCACTCATTCTGATGACCTTTATGATCACGTTGAGTACTTCTGGAAAATTCCTAGCCAGTTACTGGAGATGTGTGTATCCCCAAGTAATCTACAGAAACTCAACATATCTGCTCTGGTACCATAGATATCACTATATATTTTACTTACTCATAGCACCTTATAAAATACCAGAAACTAAATTACTTCAACAGCAGAAATTTATTCTGTCACTGTTTCAGAGGCTACAGGTCTAAGGTCAATATGCTGCCCAGTTACATTTTTTCAGTGCTCTTACTTGGGCTTGTAAAGCACTGAATTTTCCTTGTGTCCTCACAAGACCTTTGTTCTGTGTTTCTAGAGAGAGGGAGAGGAGAAAGAGAGGGAAGGTGCAGGGAGAGACTCACTGACTCTCTTCTCGTGCTCACATCAGTTATATTGGATAAAAGCCCCACCCTTTCACCTCATTTAGCCTTGATTCCTTCCTCAAAGTCTTTATCTACAAATACAGCCACTTTCGTAGTTGTGATTTCAGCAGATGAATTTGCTGTTATATTCACAATAAGTCATGCTGCAACAATGAAGCAAGCTTATTTCCATTTCATATACCTCTTGCTTGTTTTCCAGGGCTACAGAGTGACACATTTTGACCCTGATTAACTATGACATGTGGTGCTGCCTCCAATCTCTTTTCAAGCAGAAGGTATAAGATGTTTTCCGGTTTACGATCCATGACATCTCAGGGGTCATATCCTGGTCTCAAGCACAGCCAGAATCCTATTAGTTTTCCCCTATCAATTAACCCTACAATTTTTCCATTTAATTGCCAGATGTTTTTCCTTAGGTCAACAGGCCAGCAACAAGACTGCTGCCCAAAAAGAATATTTTTAGATGCAAATCACACACACACACACGTGCGCGCACGCGCACACACACACACACACACACACACACACATTTTATGGCATGCTGTATAATTGTATCCTTAAACAAACACTGATGTTATAGCTATACATGATTTATGGATACAATCTCTTAAGAATCATGGTGGTTTGATTTGATTTCTTCTTCCTTGAAAGCCAATCACAATATATAGAAAAGACCAACTAAAAACATGTGATACCTATTAAGTGTAACATGAAATATGACCCTTAACAGCAAATTGGTTACTAATTCCTAGAGCCGAGCCCATCCAAATACCTTTTAAAGTAAGTTACTTTGTCTAAGGAACCATTTAGAAACCAAAATGTAGAAAACAAAAACAAAATTTAACTCTGGCAGTAGGATACCTAATAAAACCTATTCTGACCCTTTGTTTCAGCTGCCAGTTTCTTGCCAGATTCTCCCAGGATTTGTAATGCAATCCTTACTTGAGTTTCCCCAGCTCTCATTATCCTAGATTTGTGATGCACCAAAACCTGTGTTTTTGCCAATTTGGTTCCCAAGGCATACCTTAGGATTTATTTGCCAATTATCAAACTATTCCATTGTTTCTAGTTTGCAGTTGGAAACAAATTTACAAGGAAAGATGAATAATAGTATAGAAGTTACTTCTAAAACATTTCCACTTAGAAAAAAGTTGTATCTACATACTTAACACATTAGTTCATTTTGACAAGCCTTAGTTTTAGATGACTTGGGAAAACTTATGTATTCTTAAAATTGCCTTTTCCCTGGAACCGTGACAATGTTAACACCTCCATCTCTGTAAAGACTAAAATTGGAGTTACGGTAAGCCTTGGATTAAATGCACCACAGTGTTTTTCTTTAGAAGTTGCTTGTGTCACAGGTTTCTTTTTGAAAAAAGGCATATAGTTGGGAGGGGGCACATGCAAAATTTAATCCTTGAAGGTATACCAATGGGAGGCATGCTTTATTCTGGAGGCCTAATTGGATGGAAGTACAACTAAAACTTCTTTGGCATTAATTTAGCCAGATTTTAATAAATCCAGGGGGAGCTGTATAGAACACACATAAATTTAAACTAACCATCAGCTCCTGGATTATATGTATACACTGAAGACAGTGGCATTAGCAAAAGGAAAATAACACAGATGAGCAATTATTACATGCTAGCTTCATCCGGACATTTAAAAATTTTTCTTCCAAAACTAAAAGAAAAGAGGGTAATTTTGCGGATGCAATACTTGACAACTTCTGTTATGGTTTTGACCACCTTTTAGTGTATTTCCTTACTATGAGTTCTACAGAACAGGTCAAGGAATTAATCCGGTTGCCAAAAGAGCTGGGTTACACAGAATAGAGAAAGCACTTCAGCTACACTATTTACAGGGAGTTGTGCAACAGCTCCCTTAGATTTAATACATCTGGACCCCATCTACCTGGACTGAGTTCAAACCTACTGCCTGCAGCTCACTACTTCCAGAGTGAGAAATCAGTCATTATATTAGGAAAGGATGGCAAATGATTCCAACTCACATATTTCAGCTATGTTTTCTTAACCTGGAGCAACACCAAATTGGAAAATTCTGCAATTCTGCAAGCTGGACATTAGGTCTATATTGCAGTCTAAATACATTCCTAGTTTGAAGAAGTGACAAGAGGATTTTTCTTTAGGCTTTCCTTAGTTGTTGCACGTAACAGGAATTCCAAGGTGTACCACACCATCATCTGTCTTCTTCCTTTTCTCATTAGCTATGAGAGGATGATGATGTCTGTGCAAGTAAATTACAGTGAAATGTTTAAACATTGACGGATGCATTTAATGGGTGCTGCTGAGAGAATGGAAACCCATATTCACAATAGATCACTTGGAGTATCACTTGGAGGTTGTTTTTTGTTAAAAAGAATAAAGAAAATATTCTATAAGAAATAGACAAAGGAAGAAACAAAGGATAAAAATGTCAACCATCTCAATCTGTCAGCAGCCAAACCTCCCTGAACATCCCTGCTCTTGTCAGATATAATCAACCACTTTAGTACCATGTGAATTTAAGATAAAATGAGATTCAGGCTTTTCCCTATCATGCTGAAAATGGTCATGCAGTGCTGGTGAGGGTGCTGGCAAGATGCTTTGCGAGCAGCACGAAGAATTGCTATAACTTTTATAAAAGGAAATCATCAATACAAATTTGAAATTTAAAAGTGGATAGTCTTGATATTAGCCAGCTTTTGTGTTGCTGGGACAAAATGTTTGACATACATACATAACCTCACAGAAAAAAACATTTTCTTGCGCTCACAGTTCAGGGGTTTGCATGCACATGCTACTAGCTCCATGGCTGTGGGTCTGAGGTGAGGCAGAACATCATGGTAGAGCAAAGCTGTCCACTCCCTACTGTGCAGGGAAAGCACTCTCAGAGGAAGGAGTCTGGGACCAGAACTCCCGCTCAAGGTCACTCCATTGTGACCTGTCCAGACTCATTGACACACTGTGCTTTGCTAGTGACCTGGGAATGTCTTACTAATCAAGATAAATCACCACATTCTTTCACAAAAGTCTCAACTTTTAAAGATATGAAAACGTGAGTATGTAAAATTTAAAGTATGTATATTTTCAGAGAGAATTATTTAAACTGGTAAAAATCATTTAAAACTCCAGAAGGCCATCAATAAGGAAATGGTTGGTTAGGTTATGGTAAAAATAGTGACTTCCATGCAACAGCTCTAACCCTGTGTCCCACCTAGCGGAGAGCATCTTTTTTTTTCCCCTCATATATGTATTTGGTACAGGGTCTCACTAAGCAGCTTCAACTGCTAGTGATCCTACTGTTTTCAGCCTCTCCAGCACTGGGATTACGGGCATTCACCACCACCCGGACCCATTTGCCTGCTTTAGCACACCCCAGGTGTGGGGCCAGTGCAGCGAGCAGGACCAGAGGTCGAGCCCGGGCTCCTGTGGCTGCCAAAGCAGGCTCTTAGTCTCCTGAGGTATCTCTCTGGCCCTATGCTACAATTTTAAAGCAGGTGTGTATATACTTACCTACTGGAAGGTATATGTTACATTGCTTATAAGGAGAAATGTAAATTATTAGATTGTAAACATTTTAAAAATGAAACAAAATGAATTCTAGATGTATGAACATAAATGTGCATTTGTGTTTTATGGAGAAAAATATGAAAAAATATAACAAAAGAATGAATAATGAAATTAGAGGGAAGATAAGCCAAGAGTTTTAGAATGTTACCTTTACTAATCTGCATTGTTAGACTCATTAAATTAAGCATACATTTTTTATAATGAAACATAACAAAATTAAAACTAGCAAAAAGAAAAGAACAGTAAAAAGATATTTATTTATTTTTGATACAGGGTCACACTACACAGATTGAACTCATAGTGATCCTCCTGTTTTTAGCCTCCCAAGAGCTGGGATTACAGGCATAGGCCACCACGTTTAGTCTCAGATATTTAATTCTGAAAGTATGTTTTCCAGGTAGATAACAATTAGAGCTCTGTGTGTGTGTGTGTTTGTAGAGGTGCTTACATTTAAAATTTACATTTGAATTTATATTTATATACAACATCTAAGTTATATATGTTTATAAATATATATTATATATATATATTTCTAACATAAATACATAAATATTGATCAATTGACTTATTTACAAAAATATGATTACAGGAGCTGAAATATATCATGTGCAGGCAAGGCTGATAGGCTGGAATCTCTTGAGGCACA
>PVKA01013514.1:0-54806 GCA_004027165.1 Ctenomys sociabilis | reverse complement strand
TAGACAAGAAATGGATTTTTAAAAAATCTCTTAATGTGAAAGGGAAAGAGGTGGTAAAGATAAAAATCTGTTTTAAAGGGTAATGTAAAGGTTTAGGGTGGAAAGGAATTTAAGTTATAAATTGCTTTAACTGACTTTTTTTTGCTTTCATTTGGGAACCATTGGTTAATCTGGAAGTAAGATACTGAGTGATTTGAAAGAAGTGAGCATTGTAGATGGAAGTACTGCTTTGCAGTATTATAGCTATAAAGTTACGAAGATTTGAAAGTGAATAGGGATAGAGATATTTCAGGTGTAAAGTTGGAAAGGGGTAGAAACTGATGATGAAAAAGTAGTTATGAAAGATGACACAATTTAGTGATTGAATATAAAGATAAGTCTTATGTTATTACTAACAGGTAGGAAAGTAGGACTGAATTGGTAGTTAAATGTAGTACTAAAAGATAAGTTTGCTTTTGTACTAAGAGATAAGTTTGCTTTCAGATAGTGAATTTGAAGGGCTTGAGACATTCTATTATAAAAAGTAGATTTAGAATATTTTGAATCAAATTGATAACTTCAGGCAGGATTATAATGAGGCTTTTAAAGAAGATACTGATGGAATTATTTACTAGAAGAATAGTTATAATTCTCAAGATGGTAATTTCAAGCAGGGACAAGGGTTTGATCCCAGGTCCCACATACCATTGCTGGCCCCACCCCCTGGATGGGCATAGCAGGCTACTGAGTCTGAGTGGGGTAGTGCATACCTGTAATCCTAGTGCTGGGGAGGCTGAAAACAGGTTCACTATGAGTCCGAGCTGCATAGTGAGACCCTATACCGAATACATAAATGGAAAAAAAAAAAAGATGGAAGGTTAGTTTAGTCCTAGGTGATTAAAAATAAAATCTCAAGTGAGTCTCCCAAGTACTTTGTATGTAAGTACTTGGGAGACTCACTTGAAAGTGAGTGGTTGAAGAAGGAATATGTCACTTAATGAGTAGAATAAAGTAGGTGCTAATAAAACATAGGTGACAATAGATGATTTTTTGAAAGAAAGGACAAAGGATGGTTAACTTTTGTGGTTTATAGTTGGACTAACTTCTTTTGGGATGAAAAAGATGTGGCCATCCTTTAGAATTAGGAAATCAGGAAAGAGTATATATTTGCTTAACATATATATGTATGTATATGTATATATATGACTATATATTATATATTTCTTGAGCAATTCATAGTCATATGATAACCAGGAATGTAGTTCAGCAGTCTGAGCACTTGCCTGGCAAGTGTAAGGTCCAGAGTCAATTCCTGGTACCAAAAAAAGAAAAAAAAATGTTAGTGATTTTTCTAGGTGTAAAGCAAGTCATTTTGGTTACCTGTCTCCCATTATTAAGTTTATGTACAGTCTGCTCAAAGGGAGTTTTAATTTTTTTCCTCTTTCCCTCTGTGCCAGTGTATACATTTATTATCACAAAGGGGTTTTAAAAATAGCATGCTCCAGTTTACTATAATCAGTTTTTTCCAGGGTTCTAAACTATATAAACATTGAGTCAAAAACAGTTAAAAATTCTACTTAGGAAAAGGGTCGGCCAGATAGCTCAGCAAACTAAAGTGCCTGCTTAGGCAGAGCACAGCTGCTGGGGCTTGATCCCCATCCTGCAGTGGTAGCCCATGCCTGTAATCCCAGCACTTGGGAGGCTGAAGACAGGAGAGTCACTATGATTCTGACCTATGTAGTGAAGACTTTCTAGACCTTGTACTAAATACCAAAAAAAAAAAAAAAGAATTCTAGTTAGGAGTTTTATGATGATTGATTTTAATACTTTAATAGAAGTCTGAATTATAACTTATGTATTATGAATTATAACTGTATTATGAAATTATTAGGTTGAAAAGTAGTATTTCACTAGAATAAGTTTTATAGTTAACTATTTTCAGTTAGCATCTTATTAAGCATTAACTACCTAGTCAACAAATTATTGAAACAAAAACAAGATTTCTAAAGTGGGTTGGATGAAGTACCTGTTTTATTTCAAGCTTTCTAGATTTTTTGTTTTTAATCTTTTGCTTATTTGTTTATTCATTTATTTGAACAAGGTCTTGCTACACAGCTTGGATTCTAATGATTCTCCTATCTCAGCTTCCCCGGCACTGGCATTACAGCTGTGTGTCACCACACCCGATTTTGGTGGCCAGCATGGCACACCCTGAGTTCCAGGGGCCAGTTCAGCATTCGGTACTGGGGATTGAATCCAGGTTCTTGTCAAACTTTCTAGATTAAAATTTTTTATTTTTATTTTTCCCAAGTAACCTTTTTGTTCAGTAGCTTTTATTCACTTTTTACCATTCTGAATTTTCTCCTTACTATCTAGTGTTTTCTTCATGGTTGAATAGTGTGTTATAGCTGACATACATAGATGTGATACAGGATTAAAATTTAATTAATGAAATGTGACATTTTTGTATGTGTCTTTGGTTTTTTTAGATATGCATTACAAAGTATTTAAAACATTTGATTTTTGGAGGAAATCATTAAATATTTCTCATTAATTTAAAAAGTCAAATTTCTGTGGTTCACATCCTTCCCAATTTATCTAGCTCCTAGGAATGTCAGCGGAAGAGCCATATTGGTATCCCAGAAGCCATTTCTGTGAAGGGGATGCCATTTTAATTTTTTTTTTTTTTTTTTTTTTTTGCGGAACCAGGTATTGAACTCAGGCCTTTGCGCTTGCTAGGGAAGTGCTTATTCCACTGAGCCATCTCCACGCCCTTCCCTTTTTCTTTTTTTACTAGTGGTGTTACAAAATTGGCCAATTATTTGGCCAGGTCTATACACCATGCAGTGTATTTTTATTTTTGTGTTTAGAATGAAATATGCATTTTAACCCAGGCACAACTAGAGAAACTAGTTGCCTATAAAAAGGTTCAAGCCCCCCAAAAAAGGTTGAAGCCATTGTCCTTGGCCCTTATTTGAGCTGTTGGTACTTTTTATTTAGCCTTTATTTAGTTTTAGAGATAGTTTTCTTTCATATGCTTTTGAATATGATGCACAAGCAAGGTCTTGTTTTAGGCATGTGGTAAACTAGTATCCTTCAGTGGTGTTTGTTCATAAAGCAATCTTTAGTAAGATTAGAATCCCAGGAAAAATAAGTGATAGTGGGTAATGATAAAAATTGTGATTTTATGTTTATATTGCCTCTGTTTTCCTAACAAATAGAATTTCATGAACTATAGTTCTTTTTTCCAAATAAAAGAGTGACTTTGAACTCAGAGATACTTGAGACTTGCTTTCCTGACTGATTGTTACATCTTTACCAATTTTTAACTCAGCTTGTTTAATGTTCATTTTTCAGTCCATTACCTTTCTATAATATCCAGTTCAGGAAACAATCTATATATAAGTGTCTAAATTTAAATAAAATACTAATTCAATTTTTTGGCATAACAGCTACCAGTGCTCAAAAGTTATATGTACTAATGATTATTGTATATCTTAGTTTGTTTTCTGTCACTGTAATGAATACCTGAGGGCAAATAAACAAAAAAAAATTATTAAGGTACTGATCTGGAGATCGTTAGTTCGGTTTCAAAGGACCATGACCGTGAGAGGCTTTTTACCTTCGAATAACATCAGAATGACTTTGAGAACATAAAACACATGAACCTTTTGGAGGTGACATTCAAACTATAGTGTCCTGCCCTCTTGTCCCCTCACCCCATCCTTCTCACATCTACATAGTCCTAGAAGTTTTAATTTGTTCAGCATCAGTGTAAAAGTCGAAAATCTTCATCTGAATCCATTATGAGTTTCAGTTCAACTCATCCCAAGGCAAATTCCTTTCCTATCTTGTGGTGTTAAGAAGATACATACATAGACATTTCCATTCCGATCTTTGCTGCTTGAATATTTCTAGTTTGTTTATCTTCAATTCCCAATTCCATAAAGTGCTAGGACATGAATATGTTTGCAACTGTGTAAAAAGAATGGCCTTTGATTTCTAGTACCTTGTTCTTCATTTCCATCTGAGTTTTCACTAGAATAGTCTTATTTTCATGAGCATTCTAGTCAGGACCATTTAATCTGTATGAGGTTCTAGCCTTTTCTCTACATCTCTGACTTCTGAGCCCTTTCAGTAATGATGTTAAACTGTTTATGAAGGTGGAGACCTCACGATCTAATGTCTTAATGTCCCACCTCTTATTATTATGGTAAAAATTTCAAAATGAGTTTTAAAAGGAATAGTCAAACCATAGTACACCATTAGTTCCATCTTTGCAGAAATCTGTTAGTACTGCTCTGAAATAATTATGCATGTGCACTTTGTTAAAATTTATAAAGGCAGTAATCTGCTAATTACTAGTGTAAGATTTGGAGTTGGGAAAGATATGAATTTGGATTCTGGCTGTAGATTTTATTTACCTCACACATAAAATGGGAATAACATCTCCCCAAGTTGCAGAAACATAGAATTTCTGAAAATCTGTAGGTACTCATTAAATGTATTTAGTTTTTCATTCTTCTTAACCCTGTACTGTTGGACCTTCTTGGAAATTTTTCTTTAGGTTTTTGTGACTTTATACCTTCCTGACAATATGTAATCTTTGCTGCTAGCTTTCTCTGGGTTTGGAACAAGGTCCTTTTAAATAAGATTATATCACTTTTGTACTTAAAAATCTCACAGACTAACATCCCCAATGTAATTCATAAACTCCATAATCATTCTTGAGTTTTTCTAAGTGGGAATGTTTACTCCTAAGAAGAAATTCTTTTTTTTTTTATTTCTTATCTAAGTTGTAAGACACAGTAATTAGTTGCATCTCACAGAGTGCTTATTTCTGTAATGCAAATTGACTTAGAGAAATGTATAACTTCTCCAACATATTAGTGTTTTGTGTCACCAAGTAGCAGCCATTTGCTGACAAACAGAAAGCAGCAGACTACAGAAGAATATGGTATTATTTAACTGTTAGCATTTTCTTTTTCTTTTTTTTTTTTTTTTTTGGCAGAACCGGGGATTGAACTCGGACCCTTGTGCTTGCCAGGGAAGTACTTAGTCTATGGAGCCATCTCCCTGGCCCCTAAGTGTTAGCATTTTTATTGGTACTTTTATTGTTTTTGTTAGTACTGGTGAGAGTACCCTACATGTGTCTGCACACAACTCTGATTTCCTTAGGCCATATTGTTGTTAATGTGTACTTTTAAAATAATTTTTTTTTTTCAAGAACATAAATGTCATATATATTCTTTTATTTAGATTCCTCCAATGTCTCTTGAATTAACTTGCTTTATTCTCATTGTGATTGCTATTGTTGCAGTTACATTTCCTTTACATGTGAATTATTTCTATAGCCTGCACAATGCCATTTTAAATTTTGCTTCCATTTCCTTTTTTCTGTATCCTTTTGTATTGCCACCAGAGTTTATTTTTTGTGTTTAGTTTTTGGTTGAACTGGGGATTGAACTCAGGCCCTTGCGCTTGCCAGGCAAGTGTTTATTCAATGAAGCTATCTCTCTAAAGTTTTGTTTGTATATTTTTGGCACAGAGTTTATTTTTTGAAAAGGAAATCTAACTTCATTGCCTTCATGCCTCAGACAATTAGTGGCCATATATGTTTTCATCATCACTGAGACACAAAACATGACACCTGCAAATTAGAGGAGGAGAAGTTTATTTTGGCCTAGTTTATAGAGGTTTCAGTCAGTAATTAGCTGGCTTCAGGGAAAGACTACATGGCATAGGGGCACAGCAGAGAAATAGCTGCTGTCCTCATGACAAACAAAGCACAAGGGAGATCAATCATTCCACCTTCCACCTAACCCAGTCACCTTCCAGAAGTCCCTCTGATTACATGAGATTTTGGGGGAGATATATAAACTGTAATGTTCTATCCTTGGCTTCCAAAAAACCCAGGAATGTATATTTATGCAAATTATATTTAAAACATCTTTAAGAGTTATGAAAGATCTAACAGTTCTGGCATTGCTGAAAGTCCAGGTCCAGGGCTGGGGAGATAGCTCAGTAGAATAAGTGCTTGCCTGGCAAGCACAGGGTCCTGAGTTCAATCCCCAGTATCACAAAAAAGAAAAAAAAGAAGGTCCACATCCAAAGTCTCCTCTGATAATCAGAATACACTCTTAGCTGGGAGCCCCTATTAAAAAATAAACACTTCCAGCATACATTGGTAAAGGATAAGTCCTGTACCTCTGTGTCCAGCATGTGTACAAGTTGCAACTATGAGATAAGAACTGTGAAGTACTTGTGTGGCCCTGACCCAAAGCATTGCTGGTGGTTGTACTACTCATGGTTTCTGTCAGCTTCCTTCAGGTTTCATGTTTCTTGCTTCTACTTTCTGGAGTCTTAACTGCACTTTTGGTTTCACTCTCACAGCTTCACAGACTGCCCTCTCAGGGCACACTCCTTGGTCTCCCAGGGCTCCTTCTGAGATCTGGATGGAAGCCTCCTTGACCCCACAACTTTTAATTCTGCATGCCTGTAAAACCAGCACCATGTGGATGATGGAGAACTGCTGTCAGCTGAAACTTCTCTGTCACAACTACAGAGGTCTCAGAGTGCCCGGGAAGCTGCTTGCTGTGAACTGAATCCCAGGGAGCAAACTCCATAGGTCTCTGCTGCCCACTTTTCTGGAGCACTGTGCCCTGGGTTTGAGTCTTTGACTTGTAATTTTGAGCCTATGAAGGGTGGGGCCTTGTTGTTGCCTCACATTCCCTGAAAGCATCTTTTGTATTTGTCATGATGAAAAGTACTTGGCTTCTTTTTAATACTAATCTGTTCAGTTATCAAACTCTACTCTGCTCTTTTTGTGGCTGTTTTCTTTCTGACAAAACTAGAAACTTTTAACATGGTTTGAACCACTGGTGTTATATGCATAACTGTTCTATAGGGTGGCTTGTACCACAGATATTAAAATGGATCTAATAACTTTTATCAGTTTTTTACTAATAAAATAAGTGGACCAAGTCCAGTTAGTTGCTTGAACACTTACTGTCCAACTGCAAATATTAATACTATTCATATAATCAAATTATTACAATAGGCAATGAATTTATTTCATTAAGGAAATTTATTTCTACCCATGAATGTTGCTGATTTATTTTCTAAATTTTAAAGTGGAAACCTGTATGTGTGTATAGTATGTGTATGTAGTAGGTATTAAAACTGCTATACCACAGCTCTGTTACAGTTAGCGCTATTACAATTTTTATGCCATTTTAATATTTGTCTTTCTCAAAGGTTTTTTTTTTTTTTTTCTGCAGTACTGGGGATCAAATGCAGGATTTTGCACTTATGCTGCTGAACTATTTCCCTGGGTCTTTTAATGTTTTTCTTAAGGAATTGTGATATGATATCTGGACTGAAATCAGTGTCTTTGTTTGCATTATTATAATCAAAGACCCTGAGAAATGGTACAAGCTGCCTGTCTTGGCTACTTTTCTCTCATTACTGAGACATCCTTACTGAGACAGAATACACAGCAACCCAAAGTTAAAGAGGCAAGTGTTTATGTAGTTCATAGTTCATGAAGGTTTCAGTCTCTGTTCAGTTGGCTCCAAGCCAGGGTGGTATGGCACAGGGACAACAGTTCAAGGCTGCAGAAGCAAGAAGAGCAAAAGCAGGGTACCTGCCCTCTGGTGGGTGTAGCTCACCATATATTAATAAAATGAGGACCCTGGCCCACTGCGGAGTTGCTTAATTAAGCCTTGGAACTTCTCAAGTTGACACAATGTATGGATTAGATTAGGGCAGTCTGCCCCTTGTCAATTTGGTGACCAGGCACTTTTTTAAAAAATAGGTCTCCAAATACAAAGACATGCATATTCTTACTTTACAACTTGAACGTTGTAACAGTCACTTTTGCAGTTTGGAGGCTGCAAATGATAAGAGACTTGCTGCTGCTTGTGTTGCCCTCAGGCCATTTTTAAAAATTCTCTTACTCCTTCTCAATAGTGGAGAATGCTGCTCAGCTCATTGTAGTCCACAACTTTACTGGAGCTTCCTTTGAGGACATTCACAACATTATAAATCATCCTGCTGGCTTGCTGCTCTTCATTCTCAATGTAGATCTGGCTAAAAGCCCCCAGCAGTAGCTATAACACAGACTCAGCATTTGACTGCCTTGAAATTTCTTCTGCCAGATTAATTAGCTTGCTTCCCTTTATCTCAGTCTCGGGAAGTCTCTGGACATGGGCAAAGTGCAGACAGATTTTGTCTCAGCTCATTTCTGAGACAAAATACATGATACCCAAAGTTAAACAGGGAAGGGTTTATTTAGCTCACAGTTCAATTCAGTCCAAAGTCATCTGGCTCCAAGCCAGAGTGGCATGGCACAGGGGCAGCTGTTCAAGGCTACAGAAGACACCAAAAGCAACAGAAGCAAAATGAGGGGAGAATAAGCCTCTTTTTCTCTCTTACATTGTAAGCAGGCTACCTGCCCTCTGGTGGATGTAGTGCTCTAGCTCTTGTATAAGATGAAAATATTTACAAAGTGCGCACCCTGGCCCTCTGCTGAGTTGCTTAGTTAAGCTTCTAAACTCAAATTGACACAATGTATTAACCACTAGACTGGCCTCAGGAACCCTTATGTATATGCCACCTGTGGCTCAAGCTAAGGGGAATGATTGAGTTCAAAGAGGGACACCTGGCAAGACAACTAATTATGTCTCTGGCATGAATCTCCTGTCAGTATTCATGCCACAACCTCAACATTGAGCTACTTTGGGCCGGTTAGGTAGCTCAGTGGACCACCTGCTTAGGCATTCGCAGGGATCAGGTTTGATTCCTGGCATGTCATGCCAGCGCCCCCAAGGAGTGCTGAGATGGGACTGAGACTGGGCGTGGTGTTGTGCAGGGGTGCATTGAGATGGTACTTCAAACTAGGCCTGATGGTGCATGCCTGTAATCCTACCATTTGGGAGGCTGTAAACAGGAGGGTTGCTCCAAGTCCGATCTAGTAGTGAGACCCTGAACACCCTATCGACCCTTTCCTAAAATACAAAAAAAAAAAAAAAAAGCGCCCCACATGGGCAGATGAGGCTATAGGGGAATATCTAGATCTATAACTGTAATTGTCCCTGTGGTCCATCTCATATTACAGTATATTTGCCTGCCTTCCCTTCTAGGTCATGGACTCTAGGGCAGAGAAAGCATTTTGGGTGGGGGAATAATGTCTGTAAATCTACTTCTCAATGTGGTAATTTTCATGTAATATAGAGGTGCAATGGAGCTAAATTATATTAATTGCCATCTAGAACTGGGGAAGTTTTTTTAAGTCCTGTAGAGAAATTCCTTGAAAGCTGGGGTTAGGTACTGCCACAAGGAAACTAGTTTTGAGTCTGAAAGCTATAAAACTTTTTTACATATCTATTTAGAAGGTTAATGTGTTAAGGTGTTATTTTCTATTTGTAAATAGCAAATAAACTTTTTCAAGCTTAAAGAAAATGCAAAATGAATGAATTTTTTGTTTACACTAAATTATTTTGACTTTTTTATATATTTTAAACACAGATGATAAAGTGTGAACACAGTTGCAACCTTTATTTTTCTTCATTTACCAGGCATTCGGTGTTCACTTACTACGTGTATCAAATATATCAGACACAAAAATGAAAGACAGTAGCCATAGAGATGTCATAGCATTGAGTCAGCCTCATGGTGGAAAAAAATATAATACAGTAGTGTCTTAGAATTTTTTTTTCTGGCAATTCTGCTAATTTGAGTTTAATGTGTAGAAATTTGAGCATTTTATTACTGATTCTAGTGACATTCATGGAGTGACTAGAATGGAGTCATATAATGTCAGTAATTCTTTGAAGGCTAAAAGAATACTATAATCTTTCTGAAACCTTGAGTAAAATTTCTATTTGCTAAAATAAAATTTGAATGCCTATATTAGAGTAGTTTGATAATTAAAATCTGTAAAATTGCCATTAAATTTGCCTACTTGACTTGGATGTTTTGTGATTATTAGTCTAGGTAATTAAAATGCTTGACAAATTACAAAATGCTGCTTACATCTCTAAAGAATCAAACTACTGAAAACTACATAATATTCTTGGCAGGTTTGGATAATAGTTCTCTGTAGCTTTCTCTCAGTAATATACTAATTATCTAAGTAAGTAATAGGGTATTTTTGTCTACAAAGTAACAGAATAGCTTAAATAATAAGCACATTATTTCACAAAATGAGAAGCACAGTGCCAGAGATTGACAGGGATATTAGCAGTTTTATCACCTTCATTGGATATAACCGAGTTTACTTTTAAAGTTCTATATGCCAGGAGAGGGTCACCAAAATATCAGACTGAAAAGGAGTGAGGAATCATTTTATTTTAAGGGAAGAAAACTTTTCTTTGAAGTCTCATAGTAGTTTTTGTCCTTAGGTCTCATTGTATTTTCTCTGAATCTTTCATACTAGAAAAATGCAAAAAAGAGATGAGTAGACCTTGTAAATACTAAAGCAAAGTAATATTTTACAAATACTTAAAAATATATATATAATAGTACAGGGTCTATAGGATGTCACTGCACAGATTGGGAAGGATTTTTTTTCTTCTTTTTTTTCCCTGTCTCCGGCTGCCCTAAGGGTGGGTCTGGTAAGGCAGGTGGAGCTGGGAATTGAACCACAGTATCTTGTGCCTGACTATGTTTGCATGAGCAGGCACTTAAACAACTGAGGTGACAGGCAGGCCCCAGAAGTTGAGAAGGATTTTTTTTTTTTTTCCCACTACACAGATTGGACTCACAATGATCCTCCTGTTTTCAGCCTCCCAAGCGCTAGGATTTCAGGCCTGCGCCACAACACCCAGTCTCAGTCCAAGTCTTGGTGTGCCCTGGGGGCAGGGCTGGCATGCCACTCTGGGAGTTGAGCCCTGGTCCCTGTGTCTGCCTAAGCAGATGCTTTAAATCACTGAGCTAGCTGTCTGGCCCATCAATATTTTATTTGATACTCTGAACAAAGGTTGTAGATTACTGACTTAAATAGTAGAAGGAGTAGCTTCTGATTTTACATTGTACTTTTCCTTTGTGTAACTGTGCCTTAATGTGGTCATTCTCTTCATCTAAATATTTTCTTTGCCTAGTTTGCCATAGCCAAAATTTGCTTTTGCTCTGGAAGGATAGCATCTCTTAGAACCCTTTCAAGTAAAGCAAGGCTGTTTGTGTTAGCAGTAGCAAATATTTTAGGGTTTGCAGGTCATACTGGTTTTTGCAGTGATTCTACTTAAGTCATTCTTGTGTGAAACAGCTACTATAGCCAATTCTTGAAATAAAAGAGAATCACTGTTACAGTAAAAGTTAAATTACAGTCACAGGTGGTAGAGATACATAGATTGATAACTGACTTCTCGCAAAACTGTGTTCTTTATAAATTCTTACAGTAAAAAGATAACTTGATATCAGTAGCAAATGGGCAGTGGCTTAGCATCATTAGTTATTAGGGAAATAGACATCAAACCCACACTACTAAGGCCACTTCACACCGAGTAGGTGTTTGTAATTAAAAAAAACAAGTATTATCAGAGGAGTGAAATTAGAGCCCTCGGGCTGGCAAGATAGCTCAGTGGACTAAAGCTTAGGCAGATTGCAGTGGCTGGCCTGGGTGCTGGCCCTGCACCCAGGGTGCGCTGAGGGGGTAATTGAGACTGGGCATGGTGGCTTATGCCTGTAATCCCAGTGCTTGAGAGGCTGAAAATAGGAGAATCAGTATGAGTCTGATCTATGTGGTGAGACCCTGTAGACCTTGTCCTACATACATAAGAAAGGAATTAGAGCCCTCATACATAGCAGGTGAGAATTTTAAAACTATTTAGAGTACATGTCATTAGATGTTAAACATACAGCTGCTATAAAATCCAATATTCTAAAAAAAATTCAATATTCTAGATACATATACCAAAAAATGTGAAATGAAGCAAAAAACTTGCATGTGAGTATCAACAATACATTTTTCATTGTATGCAAAAGATGGAAATAGCCCAAATGTCTATTGACTAATGAGTGGGTAGATAAAATGTGCTGTAGTAATAATGAAGTATTCAATAACAACAACAACAAAAACACTGGTTCTTACAACAAATATGGATTAACCTTGAAAATATTCTAAGGAAAAGAAGTAAATTACAAAGGCCACATATTGTATAATTCTGTTTATGTTTGATATATCCAGGACAAGTAAGTATATAGAGCGAAGGAAGTAGATTAGTGGCTACCTATGGTTGGTGTGAAAGGGGTTGGTGAATTGTTTTTTGAGTTATGAAAAATATTGTAAATTTTGATTGTAGGTTGGTTGTATAATTCTATGAGTATACTAAAACCACTGAGTTATATAATTTAGATAGGATTAAATATGAATTATTTGTGAATAAAGTTATAATAAAAACAAGTGGTAGGCCTGATATGGCCTGGTGCTATAGTTTGCTGACTCAGTGGATCATTCTCTTACAGAGTAATTTCCTTCCCCCAGACTGTGCCTTCCTTTATTCCTTTCAGTGTTTTTATTCTGTATATCTCTAATTATTTTTGTGTTTTATTCAAAATTTATCTTGTCAAACATTCACCTTCTAGGTTCAGTTATCACTTGAAGTTTAAGGATGTCCAGTTATTTTGTTGCCCTCATTTTACTAACGTGTGCTCTCCTTTCCCTCTTGCCCCATCACAAATGTGTACCATCAGGACTCGCCAAACTATTTTGTTTTTTTGCCTTCAGTTACAATCTTTTAGCATCACTCACAGCCTACATTAGAATTTTATTTCTCGTTTTGAGGGTTTTTTTTTTTCTAGTTTAAATCATTGAGAAATGATTTTTCATTGTATGAAAAATGCTATATCTACAGATTTTTTTGTTTGGGGGCAAACAAAAAAAGTAAATATAGTACAGGGCATGGTGGTGCATCTCTGTAATCTGAGCTATCTGCCTGGTCCAACCCCCCCAAATTTAAAGGTAGTACCAAGGTGGTATTTCACCATACAAAAAATTGTTGGCCAATTTCTCTGTGGAAATATTTTGGATTTTCCATCCTTTTTTCACTCTTCACGGCTGTCTTCACCTGTCTTGTACTCTCTTGTTAAGTTTGTTTGTGACTACTGTGTTAGATACAAGAATGACACATTAAAATTGTTATTCCTGTGTGGGTTGATAGTGATAAGCCACTTGAATTGTTCTAAGATGAGGAACATATGGATTCTGTTGTACAGTACAGAAAGGCTGTAGTTTTATGACATATTGGTAAAAGTATGCAAATTACATTGTCTTGAGTTTAAATTCAGTCTCCACACCTGCTAGCTGTGTGACCTTGTGCAAGTTGTGTAACCTTCTTGACATCCCTTTTTATTGGTGGATAGTTTGGAGAATAAATAAGATAGTTTGTCACAGAGTGTTTAGTATATGAATATTATTTTACTTATATGCACATAGTAAATATTAACATCTCAAGTAAAGTCTAAAGATGTTTCACTGCCATTTTGGCCCCGCCCTCATCCCTGGAGTGCTCTAGATAGCAATTTAGACTGGTTGGCACGGGCCTGTAATCTCAGCTCTTGGGAACCTGTAAACAGGCAGTTCACTATGAGTCCAGTCTAGTAGTGAGACCCTGAACACCCTGTAAAAAATAAAAACAAAATAAAATAATTTTTTATTTATTTATACTGTTGTACTAGTATTCTGAAATATTTTTTCAACAAGAGATCAAGAATCTATTATCTATTCCTGTAACAGAACCATTGGTGGGCAAGAGGAAAATGTACACGTGCAACACAGTATGCTAGCCATGATCAAAGTACAAACACTGCATATTCTCAGTACACCTCCCAAACATAAAATTTTTAAATTGTAGAAGTCTGTGGATATTCAAGAAAGCATATCCACCAAGTACTTATAGAACATGGGCTCAGGGGAATGTTGTGGCTAGAGACATGATTTTAGAAATTATTAATATTTACATGTAAATTTCCCAACTAAAGGGGACGTTAAAAAACAAAGCAAACACAAAGCTGGATGCAGTGGGGCAACCCTGCTGTCCAAGTATTCAGGAAGATGAGACAAGGCTCACTCAAGGTCAGGAGTCTGATGCCAGCCTGACACAACAGTAAGAAAGGGAAGTAATACAAAAAATAAAATGGAGTGTGATTAAAAAAAAACCAAAACTTAAAAGCATTAGCTGAAAAATTCACCAATGACAAATAACTATAGGAAGAAAAATAAAATATGGTTATGATCTAAGGATTTTAATTCTCTTATGGCTCTAGCATAATCTATACAAACATGATTCTACAACACTTTATGTCATAATAGCATATAAATTCATGCATATCATATATATACATTGCTGTCATTAATGCATATTAAAATTCATATTCTAATAGAGTTTTTGGAAATCAATGAGGGAAATGTTTTATTAATGCTTAAAATACTAAAAAGAATTCTATTTTTTTGGTAGCTGCAAACTATATAGTTTATAACATATAAAAATTATGATATAAATTCAGTTTGGTCAATAACAACTAAGGCAGGTTGCTAGATAAAGCGAAATTATCAACCCAAGCCCTACAAAATGGTTTTTAGATATAATTTCTTTTTAGTATGGGGGATAGAACTCAGGAGCTTGCGCTTGCCAGGCAGGCACTTACACTGCTATCTCCCCAGCCCCACAAAGTGATTTGAAATGATTTTAAGAGATTAAATTTTCAAAAAAGTCTGACTTACTGTAATGTACAATCAAGTACTTTTTAAAAAAATGTATTTGGTTGTTACAGGGTCTCACTACGTAGCTTGGACTCAGAGTGATCTTCCTGTTTTCAGCCTCCCCAGCGCTTGGGATTATAGGCGTAATTGAAAGAATGGTAAAATTTAAAAAAAATTACAATCTGACATATTATGTTATCAGTTGTTGTATGATATTTCATAGCAATAAGAAATGTAGGTCTAAAATACATAAACTATTTCACAGTGTGTGTGGGTTTAGCTCTTTTGCATAGGTTCTCACAAAGTTGAAATTAGGTTGTACCAATGTATGTTACATGGTCTGTAAGGATTTGATTGGGGCAAGGATCACATTTACACATTTAATGATTGTAGGTAGCATTTAGTTTCTGATGACTATTGGCCAGAGGCCTAAGGATTTTGTCCACCACATAGCCATTTGCTGTTTTAAAATTTTAGCCATGTTATACCAGTTACATGTATGGTAGCATTCCAGTGTGGTTTTAATGTGCATTTCTCTAATACATAATGAAAATAACTTTTTCTTGTGCTTTTTGTAGCTGTTAGTATATAAAAATATCTATTCAAGTCATGTATTTCTGTTTTTGCATATTGATATCCATCCATTCTGGAATTACTATTTTCTTTTAATTTTAAAGAGAAAATAACAATAAAACAGTTTCCATGGGCTGGGGAGATAGCTTGGTAGTCTTAAGTGCCTGCCTGATAAGTGCAGTGACCTGGGTATGTTTCCCTGTACTGCATGCCATGCCAGCCCTGGAATCCTGGGCAAAAAGGGCTGACCACTGAAATCAGGCATAGAGGCTAATGCCTATAATCCCAGTGCTGAAGAAGATGAGACAGGATAACAACTATGAGTCTGACCTGTGTAATGAGACCTGGTACCAAATGAATGATTGGATGAGTTGAATGTATGAATGAATTAAGAAGGATATTAAATACCTAAAAAAAATAAAGTTCCCAAGCAGGCTAGTAGGAGAATAACAGTAATTAATGCATTGCATATTGTTATATTTATAGTAGTTGTTCAGAGTACAAGATATAGATAATCTAAAGAGAACATAAATCCAAAGTCCTGCCAGACTATTTTACAAAATAAACTAAGTGTAAAATGTGTGTGGAAATGCAAACAACCTAAGGACTCCTACAATCTGATTTAGTTGTTATAAAGTGATAGTTATCAACAGAGTGCTACTGTTGTAAGAACAAACAGCTTAATCCCAGCACTCCGGAAGTTGGGGTAGGAAGTTTGCCACAAATGAGGTCAGCTGAGGCTACACAGTGAGTTTAAGGCTGTTCTGAGCTACACAGTGAGACCCTGTCTCAAAACAGAAACAGAAGCAAAAACTGAATGAAGACCAAAGGGACAGAAAAAGTAAAGTAAGTAATTCAACAAATGCATCCAGGTAATTCCGTGTGGGGAAAAAAATCTTTGTAATAAGCAATTCCATAATATTCAGCCATAAAGGATAAACTTAAAGACTTTTATAGGTAAATGGATATATATAACTTTTTTTTTAAATGGATATAACTTGAGACCATATTTGTAAGTGCAATAAATCAGACATGTAAGTATAAACAGTGTATTTTCTCACTAGTGTATGAAACGGAAACAGTAAGATCTAGGGACAGGGAGCTAGCTCAGTATAGAATAAGCGCTCTTGAGTTCAATCCCTGGTACCGCCAAAACAACAACAACAACAAAAAACCTAAAATGTACAATACATATTGGGAATGTGGAAAAAAATGTCCAAAAGAAAAGAAAAACTGGTAGGAGAAAGGGTAAAGGAAGGAAAGCAAAACACATGCATGCACACACGCATGATAGTTAAAGACAGTTACACAGGCAGCATCTCTTCATTGAAAAGAAAGGTTTATGAAGAATTGCTATCTTAAAACATGAGTCTTTTGACTCTAAGCACATTACCTTTTTTTAAAAAAAAATTTTTATTGAGAAATATCAGTGAGATAGTTTCAAAGCTAATAGGACAGTTTCAATAATTGTTACATTGTACATTGTTATCTTCTTAGTGAGTATCCATAGTATAAGAAGCAGACAGGATATCCTGTCCAAACACTATTGCTACCATTCTTTCTTCTCATTGAGTTAAACGAAAGTAGCTGTATATCTATCTTAACTATTCTGTATATAGAAATACAAAGTGTTTCTTCCTTTCTAGCCCCTTTTTTTGTTTAGTCCTGTCAGAGATGGGTATTCCATTGGTATCTAAATACTAAAGGTGCATGAATTCAGCAAAACAATCCAACACAGTCCAGCAGCCCACAATAGTAGTGGGTTATTTGCAGAAGTTGTTGACTTGAGCCCTTCACAGCTCAGTATATTAATATGGCTTTACTTTATGTACCTTGTTTTTATACTTTTCTGTGGGATGGTTAAGACCAAGATAAAGCGAGACCTATATAACAAGAAATGTAACTTTTGTATCTGATGAGGTCAGTCAAGTCCTCTCAGGGCTTATCCTATAACCCTGTACTGCACTTTGTAGATCCTTTGTCAATGTCAGCCATGTCGATAAGTTATGGCCATTGCTTGACCAGTTTGCTTTCTGTGAAAGCCTGAGAGAATGTTTTCTCTCTGCACTATCTTTTTTAAGATCATGTTTTATGTTTTTTATAGTCTTGTACACTGCAACATTTTGCTATCTTTATTGTCATTTTGATTAGTAAGTAGAAATGTATAATATTTAGTTGTTTCCTGAATGTAAACATATATTTGACCCTTGTTTATTAACCTTTTGTGGCATTGCCTTAATTCATTTATTATTTTCAATGGCTTTTGTAGTTTGCTTAGAATTTGTGTGTCTACATAGTTATGTCATATATAAGTAAAGGCATTTTAATCTTTTTTTTTTTCTAACCTACATTTAATGTTTCTTGTATTGGTGCAAGCATTTTTATCTTTTTTGGATAAACAGAAATTCAAGGCTTTTACCATGTGCATAATGTAGATGTTTGACATGAAGAATTTTCAATACCCTTTATATATATAAGCCTATTTTTAAAGTGTTGAATAGTTTTATCATAAATTGATTTTAAAATTTGTCAGATGCTTCATTGTGTGGGTTGAATTGACTGTATGGTGTTTTTATCTTTTCATTTTAAGCCTGTTACTGTTGTGAACCACATTGATTTTTAATATTAAGCCAACCTTGCGCTCCTGGAATAATCATCAATTGATCAAGATGTTTAATACATGTTTTTCTAGGTTCAGCTTGCTAAACTTCAGGGCTTTTGCATTGATACTCATGAAGAAATAATTTTTTTTTTTTTAATACTGTCTGATTCTTGGTATGGCGCAATGCGGCCTCATAAAATGAACTCAGAATTAATCTTTATCTTTTCTAGTTTCTGAAGGAATTTGTAACATTGGCGTGTTTTTGAACTTCCTCTTTCTGATGAGTTGACTCTTTTGGCATCATACAGAAACCTTTGTTTCTAATATAGTTCCTTGTTTTTCTGATTGTATGAGCCATTATAACTTCATTTCATTAGTGTTTGTAAGCTACATCTTTATCTGTTTAGTTTTTACCTATCCATAAGCTATTTTTATTTATTTATATTTTATTTTATTTTATTTTTTTTGTCTTTTTGAGACAGGGTCTCATTAGGAAGTTCAGGCTGGCCTTAAGCTCACTTTGTAGCTCAGGCTGGTCTCGAACTCACAACAATCCTCCTGCCTCAGCCTCCCGAATGCTGGGATTACAAGCATGCACCACCACGCCTGGCATAAGCTATTTTTATTTTTATTTTTATTTTTATTTTTTTGTCTTTTTGAGACAGGGTCTCACTATGCAGTTCAGGCTGGCCTTAAGCTCACTTTGTAGCCCGGGCTGGTCTCGAACTCACAACAATCCTCCTGCCTCAGCCTCCCGAGTGCTGGGATTACAGGCCTGCGCCACCACACCCGGCTAAGCTATTTTTAAAATGAGGGTTTTTTTTGTAGTTTATATATCTAGTTGCATTTTCTTAACATGATCAGTTATAGTTAGTACAGTTTTTAAAATGTTTGCAGGTAAAATTTACCATCTTGATATTTGCTTTCTACTTCTTGATTTTTGTTTTCTGCCTACTTTTATAATGAATTTTCTATTCAGGTGTGTGGTACACACCTGTAATTCTAGCAATAAGGAGGCCAAGGAAAGATGATTTTCATGAGTTTGAGTTTCACTTTGGACTATGTAATGAGACCCTGCCTCAAGTACGTACACACACACACACACACACACGCACACACACTCTTCTTTATGATTGTATTAGATTTTTCCTGAGAACCAATTTTATCTTGTATTATTATCTGAAAGCTTGATAACCAGGGGCACAGAAGGTAGGAGACTAATTTTTCTACCTTTTTGTTCTGCTTTCATGTCCCACAGACTCAAATTTACTGATGCTTTTCTCAGTTCATCAGTTCAGATCTTAATATTATCCAGAAACTCGTATCAGTCAGAAGTTGGCTCAGTCAAGTGGGCAGATAAAAATTAGCCACAATTTTTTCATTTAGGGCCTTTTCTGATATTTTTTTAAAGAAAAGTCATTACTCTAGATTTATAGTTTACATCTTGAACATATTGTGCTGTACTTACTTTCACATAATATTTCCCATATGTATAAGATACCAATGGGAAGTATTTTTCTCTCTTTTTGCTGCTGCTCTGAGTTTGGTTCTACACTATATATCCTGGAATACATTATTTTGGTTATTTCAATCAATTTTAAAGACATTTAATGAGAAAAATACCTTTTTGTATATTTTCCATTTCCGTTCATTTCTTGGTCTAGGAGCAGCTGTTCATCTAGTACAACTTTTTTTGGTCATAGTGGTTTTTTTTGTTGTTGTTGCTGAGATAAAATACCCAACATCCAGTTAAAGAAGAAAAGGTTTATTTAACTCACAGTCGGTAGAGATTTCAGTCCATCCAAGGCAGGATGGTGTGGCAGACAGACATTGCAGAGGAAAAACAGTTCATGGTGGGCAGTTCATGATGGCACAGCAATCAAGTGACCAGCAACATGTGACCAATGACAAGTAACTGAAGGCGAGCCTCTTTCTATCCCTTATATTATATCCAGACTATTTGCCCTTAGGGCACATAGTGCTCACACCATAAATCCTAGTACCCCATTAATGCTAGCATTGCACCATGAATCAGTCATACACATTCTAGAACTAGCCAACTCTGAAAAAGCCCAACCTATGACTTCATGAGCTTTGGGGGACATTTAAACATAAACCATAAAAGTTTTTGAGATAGGGTCTTACATTGTAGTTCAGGCTGGCCTCAAACTCACTATGTGGCCAAGGTTGTCTTTGAACACATGGTAATCTTCCTGTTTCAGTCTTTTGAGTGCTGGAATGACAAAGTGTGCCACCACACCTGGAATACTTTGGGTTTTTTAAGTGAACATAGGTTAGAACCTAAATCTTTCAGTTTTGATTGCCTAGAAAACACTTTATACTTTAATATTTGGATGATATTTTTGCTAGGTATAAAATTCTAACCCCACAGGCTTTATTGTATATATGTTTTCCCATTTCAGTTCTTTAAAAACAGATTGTTTTCTTCCCTTGTTTCTGACGAATGATACATAGTAACTTTGTAATGTGTATGTGGTATTGTTTTCTTCTCTGATTGTGTTTAGAATTTGTAATATCACAGACAATAGTGATTTGATTATTGTGTCTTTTGCTGTTTTTTTTTTTCTTCTTTTTCCTGCTTGGGGTTCATTGAGCTTCTTGGGCTGTGTGTTCAGTGTCTTCAGATTTGGAAGGGTCTTGATTGTTGTTTTTTAAACATAATTTTTATGTGGATGTATACATGTATATTAATTTCTTTTAGTGAAATTTACATAACAAAATGATCCCCATCTTAAAGTGAGCACTTCAGGGGTATCTAGTACATTTATAATGCTTGGTAACTTACTACCTTTGTATGATTCAAAATCTTTGCCATAACTAAAACTGTATAGCCATTTCATTTTGCATTCCTCTTTAAAGTTCCTGGCAACAGCCTATTTGCATTTTGTCTATGGATTTATCATAGTGTTTCATGTAAATAGAATGATATAATTTTTGGCCTTTTGTGTCTAGATTTCTTTATGTAGCATATTTTTCAATTTTACCCAAATTACAACATTGTCATATTTTTTTCTTGCATGTCATAATCATGAATTTTATGGTGATTGGCTGGATTTTAATTATTTCTTTAGCAAGTGTTAGTTATTTTGTAATGCACTAAAATTAGTCAGGGTTACAGGATCATGAATTATGTCCAGCGTTGTCCAAGATGCAGAAATTGTTCAACTTGCTATTAATTTGGGATTTAGGAAGTTTCCTCTCAAATGTATGCAAAGACTTGAGAGGAACTCCTAGCAGATTTCCAAAGGTTTCTGTCTATACATTTCCCTTCTCTAAGATGTTCTTCCCCATTAATCTAGCATGCTTGGTCTCTTGAAGCTCATGTATCTCTTTTGGCATTTGTGCTACAACTTGGAAATTTCTTCAAGCTAGTGGGACAAAGCTATGGCTCACCTATTTCTGTTTTCTTATTTTAGCAATCACAGATTATGTATATAAATACTTATTACAGATTTATAAATTTACTAGTTTTTTTTTTTTAACCTGCAAGCAGATTACAAAGCATTATTCCCTTATGGACAGATGTTACAGAATTTTTCATTAGTATGTAGAAAGTCCTTATTGAACTTCAAGCAAATGGGTTTAAGAACCTTGTCATCAAACAATCTTGCTAATGACCTGGCTGTGTGGTACAATGTTTGAATTCTGCAGGGTTTCTTATTGAATAACATTTTATAACATGTTAATTATCTTTAGAAACTTTCCATATTTGGATACAATTTTATGATTTTATTTAGTCTTCACCATAAATGCTAATATCTTACTATGTAAGTTTCTCATAGTACCTGTCATTATTTTAGTATTTCTCAATCTTGGACTGGAGCTATTAGTAGACATTTATTCCAGAACTGACTTACTGAATGTGAGATAAAATGGCATTGGCTGTATTAACAAAAAATCATACTGCTGTTTTGCTTTTATTTTTTAAAAAATGTTTGCAATGGAAGACAAACCTTGAAGACTGTCTTGCCATCTAAATTTAAAGGACACAAAATATGTAGAAAATAAGGGCAGTAGGGTGGAGCTGCTGCTGCTGCTAGTTGGCAGTGTTCTGAAAGAGCTTTACATGGCTTCTGAAGATTGATTTTATCCTGAAGGTATGGAGGAACTATAGCATATTAGCAAGGATGTGATACATCATAGTCGATTTTGTGTAGTCAGAGTTTGTAGTAGTCTTTTGAATATATGGATTCCAACTTTAGGAGAGCTAAATAATTAATGTTGATGATAAAGTCCTCAGGAGCCCTGATTTGCCTGGTCATTTGGTTTTGTGTCATTGGATGTTGTGGATGCTGACTAATGGGAGTAATTAATACAAATAGAAGAGATGGGTCATATAATTTAAAAAGAATTGATCACATAAAGCCAAGGCGCAGGCAAAACAAGGACCTTATTTCAAAATCCTGCCTGACATTATTACATAACTTTCTCACTTACAAGATGGAGTACTCAATAAAAACCTTTTTTTTTTTTTTTTTTTTTTTTTGGTGGTACTGCTGATTTAACTCAGGACCTTGTGCTTGCCAGGCAAGTGTTATATACTATTGAGCTGTACTCTGGCCCAGAAAACACATTTAAAAATACATAAAATAGAATAAAAGCAGCAGCAGTACAAAGCTTAGTAAATGGAGTTCAGTATACTCTTGAGAACCTTGTACAGATTTTCAGGAGGGGTACATACAATAAGGAAAAGGAATATTTTAAAATAGAGGCATGCAAGAATATGGAGAGCAATAAACATAGGAATCATGGAAAGAATCTTAAAATCAGTTAAGTAACAAAATAAGTAGGAATCCAGCTGTACTTGTGAATAATGTAAAGATTTATTGTCTGCTTTCTAGATTTTATCTTTATTTTAATGATATTTAAAATGACCTAAAATTAACCAATTCTAGAAATTTTTTCAAGGAAAAGACTAGTTACTAGCAAAGTAGGAAGCACTGAAAACACCAATTTCCTAATAAACTTTTCTTAGATATGTAGTTACATAGGATTAAATAAGTTTTAGGAGTTTAAAAGCCAGCTAGTCATATTAAACTATCCCTCACCCTTCAGATTACTTCCCTGTAGTTCTTAGGGTATTTAAATGTAAATTCCAGTGTTTATCCTGTTTTACACTTATTCTCAGTTGTTACCAGGGCAAAGACTAGATAAATAATATGAGATGTTTGGTACTCAATTTAGCAATGAACATTAATGATTGAATTTTTAAAAAATCTCCATGATTTTACCTTTGTGAATCTGGAGTTTTCACTGTTCTAGATTTAGAACTACTTTTGGTTCCACTTACAATCAAATGGTATGATTTTTCCACCAGATATTTGACTAACGTGTGCCCAGCCCTCAAAAGTTGTTAAATGTAGACTTTGATGTAGGTCTATAGTTTGTCCAGTACACTTTAAGGGGGGGAAACCTTGTCACATCCTACTCGAAACTGGTTTTATATTTTTAAAAAATTACATTTGAGTTCAAAATAAATTACGAAGTAAGATCTTTGCATGAAAAGAATTACTTGAAATGGCTATCTTATATTAGACTTACCTTTCTGTTAATACTTTTCTTACATTGGTTGCACAGTATGTAAAGAATTGTTTTAAATAATATATATTTAGATATAAATATATCACATATAAATAGTAATAGCCTTCTGTTTTTTCTTTTTCCAGCTTATTTTATAGTCTCAGGAAATGCTGAGATAACAAAAGTTTTTCTTCTGAGCTCTTCTCCAAAATGAGTTTACCTAGCAAGACATGGTGGAGCACTGACAGTCTGGAGTGTGTGAAAATTTGGTATATAGTGTCTTTAGGATATGAAAAAAAGTTAAAATATATTTTAATCAAATGCTTGTATAAGTTCCCAGTGGCTGAACCATACAAGCCAATTTGAGTCAAGGGCTTCTTCTACCATGTTGTAAAACTTGTTTTCATACCAATTTACAAAGTAAATCTAATTTATAAGCCTAAATATCTAGTTTATGCTTATTTTCTTACGTTTTGTAACTTTTAAAGTATTTGATTGGTATTTTAAAGAGGTTTATACCACTCTTGTGACCAATTGTTTCCTTTCTTCCCCCTAGGGAAATGAGGCGAGTTACCCTTTGGAAATGTGCTCACACTGTAAGTTGAATATTCTTGTTATTAAGAATTTCTTAGAAATCTTATTTTTACATATGTGTGTGTGTGAGTATACAAAATACATCGCTGTAATATTTATCTGTATAGTAAAATTAGCTTCTCTTTTTTTGCATGGTCCTGAGGCTCAAACCTAGTTATCAGATTCCAGGGTGCGAATGTCTCTTGGAGGTGCTTTCTAGAGTGTTTCTATTGTAAGCAAAGCACTGGTCAAGACAAGTACAAATGATAGCAAAGTTTTATTAAAGGTGGGAAAAGAAAGAGGCTCTGCAGAGCAAAGTAGAGTTAAGTGAAAGTAGGAAAAGAAGTATTCCTTACAGTATGAGGATACACTATGGAAGTAAGAACACAGCGGCAAAAAATCAGTGTAGATTGTCCTTTTTATGTCACCCACTGTTCAAGCTGATGTAAGATCTAGGCCAGCCTGTGGGAAAGCTGCTCAAGGTTTCCTAGAAGTCCTCATCTAGGGCCGGTCTTCACATGTGTCCAGGGATCTTACAGGTCACATGTATTTCCCAGCCGGTTTTGCCATGCCCCAGTTTCCTGTCTCATTACCACTGAGCTACGATATTCCTGGCACTCCTCATTCTCTGGTTTTGAGACAGTCTAGCTAAGTTGCCTCGGTGAAACTAAAACTTAGATCTTCCTGCCTCAGCTTCCATCAGTATTTGGATTAGCAGAACCCACCATCATGCCTAGTGCAAAAGGAAGCCTTAAAGTATTTAAAGTGGGTAATGAATTTGACATATACTCTGCAAGTTGCCAAGTGGGGAAAGTTTTTGTAGACTTGATTAATATCTTTATTGTGCTGTAATCACAAATAAATACCCAAATTTCAATGGTTTAAGATAACAAAAGTTCTTCAGATTAAACTTTCCAAAGTGGATTTGTAGGAGCTTTTTCTGTTTGGTACTCAGTGGTCTAGGCTCCCTTGTTTTGTGATGCCAACAAATCTTTGCTTGATTCCTAAGATCAGGAAGGAAAGGGAAATTTAAGGATTTACAGGCTGTGTTTTTAATCTGTTGAGGCCCAGAAGTGATCCATATTCTTTATGCTTGTGTTGTATAGACCAGAGCTGGCCCTGTATAGCTCCACCAAACTGCTGTTGGCCTGGAAAGATAAAAAAAAAAATTTTTGTATTTTTTTTTTTTTTTTGTATTTTTAGGGAGAAGAAACAGATAGGGCATGATGCTTTCATTAGATCTTTAAAAAAAAATCCTGGGTAGGTTTTGGTGTGATACTCTGTATTTATCTGATTCAAAAGCACATTTGCAGAATACATTAAATTTGATGGAAATTTAATATTAGAAAAAAAGATAGCAATTTAGAATTAATTGTATTAATATTGCAGTAAGAGTTAGGAGGCAAACATAATGAGTAATGGTATGGTCACCTACAGCAGCTGCTGATAACCCATTAACTGCTTTATTAGATGTGTGTTCATTTTGACATTCTTTCAAAAATACTATGTATGCTAATTTGTTTCATCAATACTACTAGTTTTTCATAGTTCATTGCTAAGAACATTTTGTGCTAATACTTACTTTTTCTTTGTAAGAAAACCCTTTTCGTTGATGTTTGTATTCTCTGAGTAACTTTACTGGACTTTTTTTTTTTTTTGGTGGAACTGGGGATTGAACTCAGTATATTATTTTCTTACTACTTTGTTGTAAAAGTTTTATTGTTTGATAAAAGAAGTATAGGATTGTACTTCAGTTTCCATTGCAAGGTATTTAAGTTTGATTTTGTTACTATCCTTGGGATTAGGAATTAAGCCTTTAGAAAAAAATCATTTGATTTGTAGAAGGATAAACATTTTTCCTTATAGTCAATTTTACTCATAACCTAGTAATTAGAGATGAAAGACTTAGTAAGGCTTTGGTCATACTACATTGGAATTTTTTTTTTCCCTTGTACTAGGGATTGAACTCAGTCCCTGTGCACCCTTTTATTAATTGATATTTAACAGACAAGGTCTTGTTGAGTCACTGAATTGCTCAGACTAGACCCAATTTTCAGCTCTGCCTCAGCCTCCTAGAGTGTTGGATTATAGATGGGTGCCACCATACCTGACTAGTTAGTGAGACTGGTCTCATATATTAATGGTTCTGTTAATTCAGTCCTCTCTTACCCATTGTTTGCCTATCTGCTTTCTCCAACACTTTCACTTCTAATTTCCTTATATATTCTTATTGGTTACTTTAGTTCCCTTTTATATTCTCTGATTATAGTGTATCTCTTGGTATATTACAAAGGGTAATGAGCATCATTCAGACTTTTCTGGTATCTACAAACTTTTGACAAGTGCGTATCTTAGATTTTCCATTGTAGCCATAGTTCTTAATGTCACTTTTTTCTGCCACAGACAGACTCATGTGTGATTTGGAAAGTACAAGTGAGTAGGAGTTTATTTTTTAATTGTAATGAGAAAGAAATAGCAATGAGAGTTCCAAAACAGGTTCGTATTTCAGTTACAATAATTAGTATGTTGCATATTATTATCTTTATAGTACTTGGATTCCAAGTACAAGATGCAGATATGATATCTTCTCTAAGATATTAGTACAAATCTTTTTTTCTCATTGAACTAAGAGAAAATAGCTGTATATCCTATTTGGTATGTACATATATATATATATATATATATATATATATATATATGGGCTCTACAAAATGGTCATTTATAACCCCCTTTTTTGTTTTGTTTTGTCAGAGATGGGTGTTCCATTACCATTCAAATATTGTAGGTGCATACATTCAGCAAAATAACCGAATGTAGTCCAATAGTCCATAATAGTAGTGGGTTATGTGCAGAACTGGCAATGTCAGAAGTTGTTGTCTTGAGCCTTTTACAGCTCAGCATATTAATATGGCTTTACTTTTTATACTTCATGGTTATACTTTTCTGCTGGGTGGTTAAGACAAAGAGTGAGTTGTAGTTTGTTGTTTTCTGTTCTTATTGTTTCTGTTAGTACAGTTCTGGTTATGATTTGGATTTTTGTTTCTGTGCAGTGTTCTGGAGTCAAAAGCTTTTTCAGATTTACCATGCAGCTTCCTGGCTTTGAGGACAGGCAATATGTACTCTTGATAGCATAGCTCTATAGGGTGGTTTTGTAAATTGTTTCTACAAGTTTAAGTCTTCAATTCCATATAATGGTTTCTAACATTAAAAATCTGTTTTCATTAGCTGAAATTTAATTTGTTTTCTGTAGTGGGCCTGGAATAATACAATAATTTCAAGGTATTATATGGGTTGTACACTCTTAAGTAGAAATTTGGATTGAGTAGCCTGGTTGGATTTGGAGCTAGTAAAGATTTTAATTATGAAAAAGCAGAACATTAGTTGTGTATAACATACACTGATAAAAAGTTAATGTATTCATCTTGTGATTGCATAAAATAAAGTGCTTATTGAAGACAAAACATTAGTAGACCAAGTAATATTGCAGAATATTGTCTGGGGAGAGGAGGACAAAAATAATTACTTGTGACCATACTGGAGAATCCAAAGGAAGAAAACAAAAACAAACATTAGTAATTACGGTTTTAAAGATGAGTAAGGAGCTGGTAGGAGTTCCTTTAAAAAAAAAAAAAAAATCAGATCTCTGGTGTGAAAGAACAATGATTGGGAAAGTGGGGAGATCCTTAGAATTGAAGTAGGGCCAGCCCATTGGTAGATTAAGATACTGCAAAAAAAAAAAAAAGGATATAAGGCTCTGAAATTCTGGGACTGTTGCTGTCAGTGGAAACAGCCCTGTCAGCCTAAGTGAGGCTGATCCCACCTTGCTTGGAGACTTCATTAACCTGTAATAAACTCATTTTCCTTTTGAATTATAAAACCACTTTCCCCATGGCTTTCATGTACAGCAGTCTGCTTTCTCTTCCCCAAACATCAATCACTTTCACTTTTGCCTGCTTCTGAGTTTAGGTGGAGTGCTTCTGTCAGCTTTTCTTTGGCAGGCTACCTTCAATCTCCTCATCTCCATGTAAGTGAATGATGCCTTTTGTCATTCCCAACTCTCCTTAGATTTTGTCTTGAGTAGTGTTGTGTATTTTGTTTGTAGCAGTCATCATAAACTGAAATTACTTAGTATTCAATTTACCTTCCATTTTGTAGTTTCTATAGTTTTTATTTATTTACTTTTGTGGTGCTGGGAATTGAAACCCCCCCAGGGCCTTGAACGTGCTAGGCAAGTGGTCTGCCACAGACAAAACCCCCAAGCCCTTTATATTTTTACAGTTTTTAAAATCTTGCCATGCAAGCTATTGTTTACATTTTATTGTTTCCTATTAGGCTTTCTAGTGAATTTCTCTTTACATTAGGACCATATTTAATCATATACTTAAGTTCCTATTTTAAATGTGAACATAAAATGTTACATCCAGAATATTGTTTGAATTGACAAAACCAGGCCTAGTTATGACTTTGTAGACCAAGGGTTGGTAAACTTCCTGAAGGTGCTTTTTATTAATAACAAAGCACCTGGCATTGTGCTGTTTCACTTATTGTTCTGTTTGAGCTTGTGATACAGTTATTCTTCCAGGTGCTGGTGGCAAGAAAGAGATGTGGGAGTCTGTAATTAGCTGGATTTAGGCTGCAGTATAGTTGGCTTGGTTGTTTTGAATACAACTGGTTGGAAAGAGGATCTAGGAAGATTTTATTTCTCAGTCAAGGAACAGATGGTTTTTTCATTTTGCTCTCCTGTCAGGTCTGAACTGAAGGTCATTTATCTTGGTTGCAAAAAAATACACTAGGGCAAAAAGACAAATGAATGTTCCCATCTGTATATCCAGAATGGAAAAATGACAGTTTTTTGGTTTTGGTTTCGTTTTATAATGTGTGGGAAACAGACTGTCCATTTCGCTTTATCCTTAGAGGATTTTTGGAGGGTGGGGTATGAGGAATTGAACACAGGACTTTTGCACTGAGCTGCATCCCCAGGCCCTATATAAAGACAGGGACTTGTTAAGTCATTCAGTTTCCCAGGCAGGGACTGAATTGAGCTCCACCTGCTTAAGCCTCTCATAGTTCTGAGATTGCAGGTGTATACCACCATGACCTGCAGAGAATTTTAAAATTTTTAGTGCTTTCCTTGTTTTCACTAAACTGTTGAACCTTGTCACTAAAGATCTATCATTGGTTAGTACCTGCTATGATCTAAATTTTTCTGTTGTTTATTAGTTCTTTTCTTTGTTCCTTGTTTGGGTCATTTAAATATATTTTTATCATTTTACATATAATTTGGATGAATTTTGCCAAAGTTAACTTATCCACATTAAAAACTTAACCACATATTGTAGCAAGTTTTCTTTTGCTTTTTAACAAAATCTCTTCACTTTGGAGAGCTTAGTGTTACCTGTGACCAGTTACAGTACTGTCACATACAAGGTTGTTGAAGCCAATCCTTCAGGCACTTCACTATTTATATTTCCTCATTCAGGTTCATTCTTGTCAGCTTACTCATTCTTTTAGATCTAGCTCAATTTGTATTGTCTGAGAACTGTAACTGCCCCAGCTCTCAGGGTTTTCTCAATGTTTATTTATTTATTTTTTCTGTGGTGTTGTCTTTTCCCTTTTGTGACACAGGTAGTAAGCACCCACAATATAAGTCTAGCTATTGGGAAAAGAAAAATGCATGCAATTAAAACGGAAGTAATGCATTGTGAAAAGTGGAAACACAGATTCTAAGGAGGGCAAATCACTTTTGTTTAAGGAAAATAAAAGCTTCACAGAAGGGGTGATGCTCAAAATTGTTTTTAAAAGCTTTGCAGGATTTGAATGTTGATTCTTTAGCCCATTGAGTTATTTCTCCATTTCACTCTCCAAAAATTTCAGATTAACATTCTGTCCAGCTCTCCTAAATAATCCTTTGCCATTCTTTGCCTGCAATAAATGGTTTTGCTTTTTTTTTTTAGTGTTTGAGAAAACTGAGGATATTTTGTTGCCACCACCACCTCTCCTATCCCCCACCATTACCACCTTTCCTTCAGTGTGTCATGGCTTGACTTATGTATCCCTTAGTTAAGATCAGCCTTTCCACTGTGGTTTTCCTCTCCAACTTTTTCTAAGATCTTTGTTTTTCTTTTTTTTTTTGAGGAACTGGGGATTGAACTCAGGCCCTTGCCAGGGACACACTTTTTCCACTGAGCCATCTCCCCAGCCCTTCTTTTTTTTTTTCATTTTTAAGATCTTACATCTATTTTTTTTTTAAAGGTCTTAAGCTTCCATTATCTTCATTTTATAGACATAATCTACTTTTTAAATACTGATCCTTCATATACTTTCCAGTTTTTCTCCATGTTTCCTCAAATGTTTTCTTGCTTAAAAAACAGCATGCATAATTAATTCCATTTCTCCCCTCCCCTCCCCTCCCCTCGCTTCTCCTGTCCTCCCCTCCCCTGTCTTCCCCTCCCTTCCCCTCCCTTGTCCTCCCCTGTCCTCTCCTCTCCTTTCCTTTCTTCAACTGGGGATTGAACTCCAACCCTTGCACTTGCCAAGGAGGTGCTTATTCCACTGAGCCATCTCCCCCGCCCTCCATTTCTTTATTTCTGGTAATTTTTTGGATTGTTGCTGACAAAACTGGCTTTCATGTTTTATTTCCCTAAAATTTGTAGGATCATCTTTATTTTATTAACACATTGCCTAATTGTCAAATCTGGTGGATTTAGAAAACCTGCAGCTGGGCATGGTGTTGCATGCCTGCAATCCCATCAGTAGAAAGACTGAGGCAGGAGAATCACTCTTGAGTTTGAGACCAGCTCAGGCTATGTACTGATTTCAGACCAGCCCAGGCTACATAGTGAAATACTATCTCCAAAAAAAGAAAGAAAGAAAAGAAAAAATCACTTGGGACTTTTGGAGAAATTTGAATACTGGTTATTTGATGCCAGAGAACCATTAATTTTCATGTGGAGTAATATTTTTCAGGTATTTTTTAAAAGTTTTAATCTTTTAGAGATAATGCTGAATTGTCACAAGGAAATAATATCTCTTGAAATTTTTGCTCTAAAATAATTGAGAGTAAATAAAATATTTCTCATATGTTAATCATTGAAAATTGGATGAGGGGTATATGAGACTATTCTTTTTTTTTTTTTTTTTTTTTGGCTTTTTGAGACAGGGTCTCACTATGCAGTTCAGGCAGGCCTTAAACTCACTTTGTAGCTCAGGCTGGTCTCGAACTCACAACAGTCCTGCTGCCTCAGCCTCCCGAGTGCTGGGATTACAGGCAAGCTCCACCACACCTAGCTGAGACTATATTCTTTAAACCATTGTGTGTATGAAATTCTCTGAAGGAAAGTTTTTAATGAATAGAAAAAGTAAAAAGACTAAAATCAATTATTGATTTCATTATTATTATTTTGGTTTTTGAGACAAGGTCTTGCTGTGTTTTTTAGACTGGCCTTGAACTTACTGTGTAGCCCAGGCTGGCCTTGCTGATTTCATTATTAAGAAATTATTTGATTCTGGTCAAGTATGGCATGCAAACAGCAAGCTTTATAAGAGTAAGTGGCTATTTAAGCTAATTTTCATAAAAAAAAAATAATTGCACTATTAGTGGAAAAGCATGATACTTGGCATCAAACAGATGCTAAATAAATATGTGTTGGAATAACAGCTGGTTAATTAATTTTAGAGGCTGTACCTTTGGAAAAATGTAGTAGTACCTGTCACCCCATTTAGTGTCAAATAATACCAATTATTAGTTGGCATGTGTGAGGCACTATTCTAAGTACTTTATATACAGTAACTCTTAGTCTTTACACAGCCTCATGAGAAAGACACCACTATTTTGCATTGTGCTGATGAGAAAAATAGAGGGAGAATCTTAAATAAAAGGTGAAAATCACATTGCACATAAAATAGCAACCATAATATGACCTTGACTAGTTATGCTTTGGTGTTGTCTTAGGGGTGAAGGTGGAGTGGTGGGGGCAGTTGAAAATAGTTCCCCATGTATGCTACAGCCCTAGAATTGTATTAATAAATCACAGTATTATATGGACTTTCTTGTGGGAAGTTGTGTGTGTGTGTGTGGGGTGGCAGCTGGACATTAACTAAGGACACTATTGGATTTTTAGTGAATTAAATTGTAGGTCATTGTGACTTTCTTTGTTTCTATCTGTTGGCTAAATTGTCTAGCTGAAGCAGTGTGTACTCTGTTGAGATTTGCTCAGAGTTGAGACCTTAGTAGTAACTTGGCATGAGGACTCGGAAAAGTGAGTGCAAGATACTGCTTTAGATAGGGTGAGCATGAGACTAGATTGAGGCATAGTTGCAAGCATATTGCAGAAAGTAAGATGCCACTAACTTGTTACTGTTGATTGTGTTAGCACAAAGGTGAATCATTTTGATAAAACTAGTAAATGCAGTCTTTTATAGACTGAATAATTTTTTTTTAATCTAAAAGATTTCTCAACTTTCTTTTGTTGGAAATTGACCCAAGGAGCGCTTGGCAGTCACTGAAGGAATGTTTTCCTCTTGCATAATGAACTATCTCTAGAAACCTTGAAGACTTTCTCACCATTAGAACAGCTCCAACTTTGAGTAACCTAAGTACTTTCATATTGAAGTACTTCTGCTTTTTGAATATGAGTGACTTGAAAGTTTTTGTCTACTGGCTTTATATTGTGTGTTAATTTCTGCTTTTAACCATATGTCTCAGGGAGCTTTGTAAGTTAATGTTCTTTACCTACTCTGGGCTCTTATTTTTCCTTTCTTTTTTCCTTCCCTGCCTTTCCCTTCCCCTCTCCTCTCCCTTGCACTTCTCTGCTGCTGGTCTTCTCTTTTTGGGGGTTCTAGGGTCTAATGGAAGGCATGCTTTGGCAAATGGTCTACTACTAAGCCATATTCTCTGCTTTGTCTTTGTTTCAAACTTTTTTAAGAGAACAAGGAATAAAAATCATGTTAATTGCATTCTTCATTTCAGCATTTGTGTTTATTCTTACATTAGCTGACTTGACTTTCTTGAATTTTTAATAATGTATATTTGAAATCCTGGTTTCTGGTTTGATCCCAGACTTACACATTATCTTAGAAATCAATACAAAAAGTTCAATTTGTGAGCAGATAGAAGTATTTTATTAGATATTTTATTCCTATGATAGTGTTTATTTCACCTAGTCATTGAGAATTATTTACATTCTGCCTACTTTGAGTAAAGGTATTTGAGTTGAATAAAGAGAGATGAAAAGTTTTCTTATGAATATGCAGAATCTTATGAATATGCAGAAACTTTGATTTGTTGACTTTTTGTATATACTATTTTTTTCAAAAAAATTTATTAGGTTCTCTGTATTTTAAGTATTTCAATTAGTTAGATAAAGTAAAAGCTCTGCTCTGTTTCATTATTCATACTCTCACATTTTGGTTTCATGGTAACACTTAACAGATTTGAGTTAGGTCCGTGACATATAGTCATTTGGTAACCATGACTTCAAATAATTTTGGGGCTAGTATGTAGAAGTAACTTACTATAGGTGGCTAAAAAGGCCTAGTTATCCATGTAACAAAAGTATAAATCCTTGGGCCTCTCTCAGAATGTTGTAACAAAAGGTAGGGAAAAAAATTCAAAAAATATAATGACTTTGGGAATACATACTGAGAATCATAGCATCTTGCTGAAAGAAAATCTAGAAGCTGTATAAGATAAAAGCGGAAGGGAAATAATTAGTGAAGTAGTAATAGAAAGATTCTCTTCAAGTCAGAAAAAGATTCTCTGACTTGAAGAGAATCTTTAAAATGACATTTGGATTGCTGAGAATGTTCCATGAAGAAGGATCTACATTTGCCTGGTGTAGTGGTTTACACTTGTAATCCCAACACTCGGGAGGCTGAGGCAGTAGGATCATTAATACCAGACTGGGCTACAAAGTGAGCACAAACCAAGCTGGAACTATATAGGAAGACCCTGTCTTTTTAAAAAAAAAAAAGAAAAGAAAACCTGTCTTTAAAAAAAAAAAAGAAAGAAGCTTCTTTTTCTGGGAAACACCAAATGGCAGATGACGCTGGTGCAGCAGGAGGGGCCGGAGGCCCCCGGGGCCCAGGCATGGGAGGCTTTGGCAGTGGCCTTCGAGGTCGCAGGCGCTGCAAATGCCCGGATCTGGGCCAAGGCCAAGGCCGTGGGGCTTGTGGCGGTAAGGCCGAGGACAAAGAGTAGATACCTGTTACCAAGCTGGGACGGCCGGTCAAAGACATGAACATCAAGTCCCTGGAGGAAATTTGCCTTTTTTCCTTACCCATCAAGGAGTCCGAGATTATTGACTTTTTCCTGGACACATCCCTCAAGGATGAAGTTCTGAAGATCATGCCTGTGCAGAAGCAAACTTGTGCTGGTCAGCGGACCAGGTTCTAGGCCTTTATTGCCATTGGGGACTACAACAGTCATGTTGGCCGGGGTGTAAAGTGTTCCAAGGAAGTAGCCACTGCCATTTGTGGGGCCATTATCCTCGCCAAGCTCTCTGTTGTCCCCGTGAGGAGAGGCTACTGGGGAAACAAGATCGGCAAGCCCCACACTGTTCCTTGCAAGGGCCGATGTGGCTCTGTGTTGCTGCATCTGATCCCTGCCCCCAGACGCACTGGCATTGTCTCAGCCCCTGTGCCTAAGAAGCTGCTGCTGATGGCTGGTATCGATGACTGCTACACCTCTGCTAGGGGCTGCACTGCTACTTTGGGCAACTTTGCTAAGGCCACCTTTGATGCCATCTCCAAGACCTACAGCTCTCTGACCCCTGACCTCTGGAAAGAGACTGTGTTCATCAAGTCTCCTTATCAGGAATTCACCGACCATCTTGTGAAAACCCACACCAGAGTCTCTGTCCAGAGGACTCAAGCTCCAGCGATAGCTACAACATAAAGGGTTCTTACATGAGAAAAATAAAATGAATTAAAGTCTGTCAAAAAAGAAAGAAAGAAAACAATGTACATTTCATTTATTTTTTGTGTAAGAGAAAAGGCGATAGGTGATATTTCACATTCTATGTCTTAGTTTGCTTAGCATAATAGTCTCAGGTTCCAGCCATTTTTCTACAGATGGCATAATTTTCTTCTTTATGACTGAATAATAGTCATAGATATGTCACATTTTCATTATATATTCATGTTAGATGGACATCCCTTCCTATTTGCGAACTGTCCATCTCCCTGTTTTATATTTATCTTTTATTTTGCTCTCTATATTTTCAGTTTCTCATATGAGAGAAACAAAGAAGTAATTAAGCTTGTGTGACTGATTTATTTTGTTTAACATTTATGGTCTTAAGGTGTATGCATTTCCCTGAATTAATTCAAAGTGGTCCTTCTTTGTTGCAGAGTAATATTCTAGCAAGTATAAATGCCACATTTTCTTCATCTATCTGCTAGTGACATACTGGCAGCTTCCATGATTTATCTATTCTAAATTGTGTGGCTATAAACATGGGTATTCAGGTATCACTGAAATATGTTGTCTTTAACCCTTTCAGGAAGATGACTAGAAGGGGAATAGCTGAACTGGAATTTCTGGTTTTGGTTTTTTGAGGAATCTGCATACTGATTTCCATCATGGTTGCTCTAATTCACACTTGTACCAACAATTTAGACACTCTCCACACACATATGCAAGCAGCCTTGCCTGCATTTATTATTTGATTTCTTAATGATATGTGTTCCTTCTAGAGTAAGACAGAATTCCAGTGATGGTTTAATTTGCATTTATGGCCAGAGATGTTGAACAGGTTTTCGTTTATTTTTTGTCATTTGTACTTTTTTTTTTTTTTTTTTTGAGAAATATCTGATTTGTTTTCAGTTGCCCATTTTTTGATTGGGTCTTTTTTGAGAGGGATCTAATTTTTTTGTTTTTGTTTTTATTTTTTGGCTGAACCAGGGATTGAACTCCAGGACCTTGCCCTTGCCAGGGAAGTGCTTATTCTACTGAGCCATTTCTCTGGCCCCTACTTTTTTTTTTTTTTTAGTTCATTATGTATTAGATATTTGTCTTCTGACCAAGGTGTAACTGGCAAAGTGTTTTTTTCCATTCTCCAGGTTATTGCTTCACTCTTGTTTTCTTTGGATAAGCTTTTTAATTTAATTTGATATAATTTCAGTTGTTGATTCTTCATATAATTTCTTATGCAGTTGGGGTTCTGTTCAGAAGGTCCTTACCTATATCTGTATCTTTTAAGAGTTAACCTATTTTATCTTAACAGCAGATTGATTCTGTTTTAATATTTAGATCTTTGATCCATTTTATTTGAGTTATTACATGGAGAGGAGAGAAAGATGTGTCTACATTCAATCTTCTACATGTGGATAGCAAGTTTTTCCATTTGCTAAAGAGGCTAGCTTTACTCCAGGAGATGTTTTTGGTCCCCTGATCAAAGATCAGATGGCTACATGTGTCTGGGATTGTTTGTGCATACTCTATCGTGTTCTGTTTGATACACATGTCTGTTTTTATGCCAGTACTATGCTGTTAGTATCTGTAATTTTGTAATGTAATTTGAACTCTAGAATTGTGGTGTTTCCTGATTTATTTTAATATAGTCTTATTGTCCAGGATTGCTTTTGGTATTCTGGATGTTCTCTGGTTCCATATAAATTTCAGGGTTTTCTCTTCTGTGAAAAAAAAGTGTTTGGCATTACAACCATAATTCATTAAATCTGTGTATCGTTTTTGGAAGTATAGCCATTTTGACAGTATTGGTTCTGCCTCCACAGGAAGGACTATCATTCCATTTTGTGTTGCTTTTTTTGATCTCCTTTTTCACAGTCTTCATTGTAGATGTCTTTTACTTCCTTAGGTTAATTTCTTGTTTGTTTTTTTTTTTTTCATTTTCTTGATGCTATTGTGAATGGTACTATTTTCTTAATTACTCTTTCAATGAGTTCATTATTAGTTTACAGGAACATTGATTTTTGTGTGTTGATTTTTGTATTCTGCCACATTGCTGAATTCAACTATTCTTGGAGTCTTTTTGTGATGCAAGTTTCTGGGTCTTCTGTGAAAAGGATCATGTCACCTACAAATAATGAGAATTTAACCTTCTTTTCTATACATAACTGCTTTTATTTATTTTCCTTGCCATTTGTTCTCAATAGTGTTTTGAGTACCATATTGAACAAAAATGAGAATAGTAGATATCCATGTCTGATTTCTGATTTTAGAAGGAAAGCTTTTAGCTTTTTTCCACTAAATGTGGTATGTTTGTCATAGTTTTTATCAGATTTAGATAATTCCTTTCTATTCCTATTTTCTTCAGGAATTGTACCATGAGTAGGTATTGGATTTTGTAGAAATTTTTTTCTACATCTACTGAGATGATAATAATGATTTTGTTTTTGAGCTTATTTGTTAAATAATGTTGTATTGATATATTGCTTTGGGTCTGTGGAATCATCCTTACACCCCTACCATGAAACCTACTTGGTCATTATTTTATTTATTTATTTATTTTTTTTTTTGAGACAGGGTCTCACTATGCAGTTCAGGCAGGCCTTAAGTTCACTTTGTAGCTCAGGGTGGTTTTGAGCTCACAGCAATCCTTCTGCCTCAGCCTCCTGAGTGCTAGTAGCTCAGGGTGGTCTTGAGCTCACAGCAATCCTCCTGCCCCAGCCTCCTGAGTGCTGGGATTATAGGCCTGCGCCACCACGCCCGGCCCCATAATGTATTTATTATTATTATCATCATGGTCATTATTGATGATATGATGATGATTTGTTGCATTCTGTTTGCCAGTATCTTGTTGAGGATTTTTGCATCTGTACTCAGTAAATAATCAGCCTATAATTTTCTTTCGTTCATTTGAATTGGTGACTGGTTTAGAATCAAGGTAATACAGTATTTTAGGGGTCTATCCAAGAAAAGTATAGCTGGGTCAAAAGGGATTTCTTTTTTAGGTTGGCTGTTTTTATTTATCTTCACTGTGCTTTATTTTTCTTTTTCATTTGAAATATAAGTACTTCAGAGAGAAGGTGTTAGCCAAATAAGGCATACATGTTTTTGATGAGGTGAAATGAGTAATTCTGGGAGTATATTCTTATGCAGGCTGTTTTTATGTGGGGTTAGGAGTGTTGGAAAGCTTTGTGTTTTAAAATGTGCAGTTCAGAAATAGTCTAGAATAAACTTTTTATTTATTTTTATTTACTACAGGGTCTATAGGGACTCACTACACGGATCAGACTCATAGTGATTCTTCTGTTTTCAGCTTCCAAAGTTCTGGGATTACAGGCATACACTGCCACTCCCACTCTTATAGCATGCCTGAGATGGCAGGCCGAGGACCGAACCTCCAAGCCCTGCGTCTGCCTAAGCAGGCACTGTAATCCACTAAGCTATCTGGCTGGCCCTCAGAATAAATTTTTAAGTATAATTTTAAAAACCTAAAGATCCTTTTCAGAAGAGAAAGTGGTATATTAACACCCAACAAAAATATACTGGCAAGTAAACCAAATAAAAGCTGAACAGAAGAACATTCTACTTGATAAGTTGAGATTTGTGCCATTAGTAACAATGACAATGTCAGTTTTGCATCAGTGTTCTGTTCTTTAAAAAAAAAGTTCTTTTTATATTTTATTTTTAAAAGAGAATACAAAATGGAAAAAAAAGAATACAAAATGGTAAAAAAAAAAAAAATAAATAAATAAAAGATCTTGGTTTCTTAGTGATAATGCTTTGGTTGCACCAGAATAAAACTTCTCCAGAAAAACAAAAACTATAAAAGGGCGGGGGGAGGTGGCTCAGTGGAATAAGGGCTTCCCTGGCAAGCACAAGGGCCTGAGTTCTATTCCCAGTTTCTGACAAAAACAAAAACAAAAAAACTATAAAACTTTTCTATCAATCTAGCATTGCTAGTGATAGCTAAGAGTATTGTATTGATGTAAAAATTTTGCTCTGTAAACTTCATTTACATTTTTGAGGATTCTCCATAGTGGTTTGTACTGGTTTACATTCTTGCTAGTGTTCCCACATTCTTGTCAGCATTCATTGTTTTGTTTGATAGTATTACTCTTAGATTTTAATTCATAAAGTAAATATCCATAAATCCATGCTGATAGTTAAATAAAGGAATAATTAGAGAGAGAGTAGCTTTACCTTTGTCACAAGACTAGTCTGCATTTCTGAGGCAATAGAAAAGTATTCCTAGGCAAGTACCACAGTAATAATTCTTGCAGATGGGACCACCCACTGATGGATACTAAATTAGGTCACGGTTTGAAGAGAAACCCACCCCATATTTTGTTTTCTTTTGAAACTACAAAAGGAAAGGGATGTATCTTACAGAGATCTGGCAAGGGCCACTTAGGCTCCTGGTGGGTGAAAGGCAGCATCATTAACAACAAGAAGCATTAGCATCATGAATCCTTGACTTACTTGTGTAGGATACAGTATCACAGTGCCATTGCACTGTCTGTGGGTCAGGTAGACATCTCACAAAATTCAGGTACAGTTTCAAAGATTGAGAAATTAACAATGATAAAATACTACTGAACCATGAATAATGATTTAGTAACAAAATGGTATAATTTGAAAAGCGTTTTTTTCCCTAGTATTCCCCCCAGGATCCTGCATTGCATCTTTCTTTCAAAATGTTGCTTGGTGAATTTAAAAAGGATCGCTTTATTTTTTTTGTTATTAAATTATTAATTAGTCTATTAATAGGTAATAGGCAATATTCATATTGTGGTTATCAAATGTTTCCTGAATGAGTAATAATTTCATTGCTAATTTTTATTACAGTCAATAGGGATCATAAAATTGTGGGAGGTTTATTTTTCTACTGTACTTTGAGAAAACTAAAGTTTTTTTTTTTCTTTTTTCTTTTTTTTTTCTTCTGTATTTTTAGGGAAGGGACCACAGGGTGTTCAGGGTCTCACTACTAGATGGGACTTGTAGTGATCCACCTGTTTACAGCCTCCCAAGAGCTGGGATTACAGGCATGTGCCATCACACCTGGTCTCAACTAAAAAAGTTTAAACTTCTCTGAACTTATTATTTTTTAACTCTTTTAAAAGTTGCTTGGCAGTTACATGTATGTGTATAGCAGTACTTTTATAAGCCAGAGACTTAAGGCTCTTCTGTTTTGGAAACCCTTAAATTCCTTTTTTTCTGAATAAAGGAAGTATAAAATATAGTGCAGGGATATTATTTATGCCTTTCATTTGAAAGACAGGAATATATAAGCCATCTCTGCTAGTAGTATCTTACTTTGCCATTAATATGTATCATTGACGATAATACAATTTATAATAGCAACATAAGCATAAAAGCAAGCGCTTAATGCAGTAACATCTTGGAATTACTTATTAAAATGAATTGCCATCTAAATTTTATCCTTCTCCCTTAAATTAGAGCACTGACCCAGGGAAGAGCTCAGCAATTTCATCTGGTGTTTTTGTGTTAACAATTACCAATTCTTTAATAGCTATTTTATATTTTATTAAACTAAAAGACCTTACATTTTTACTTTTGTGCTTAACAGTATATATAACTTCTAAGATTACTTAAAACTTTAGGTTGGATGTCATTTAAAAGGTAATCCTTCAAAAAAAAAAAAGTGGAAAAATAATGTTAATGTTTCAACTTGCCAAAACATGTGACACAGCATCATGAGATGAGTCAATAGGGTGAGGTTTGTTTGGTTTTTTTTGCCTTCTCTTTTTAAGAGGGGAGGACCCTAAGCAGTAAGAAAAACATCTTTGAGAAAAGGTAATGCAGGGTGTTGAGATAGCTCAGCAGACTGAGCGCCTGCTTCGGCAAGCAAGGAGATGGAGTGCGTGCTGTGCCAGCCCTCCCTCTGGGGTACTCTGAGCTGGCCACAGAGTCTGGGTGTTGTAGTGCACACCTGTGATCCTAGCACTGGGGAGGCTGAAAACAGAAGGATCACTGAGACTGAGCTGTGTAGTGAAACCCTGTACCAAATACATAAATGGGATTGGGGGAAGGTAATGTCAAAAGTTGCAATTTTTTCTTCACTCTTAACTGATGGTATGTGCAGATCTTCTGTGAATATACTGAAAACAGTTAATGGTGCTAGCAGCATGGATGTGATCTATTTTAGAGATCGTTGCCTGATTCTTAGGCAGTTGGTAGGTGCTGATATCCCATAGCCCATCTAGTCCATTGCAGGGAAGTGGATGTCTTTGAATAACTACTTCTGCAGCGACAGTAACAACCAAATAAGCGACTTTCTTTGTTCAACACTTTAAAATAACTTTTTTTTTTTTTTGACTATTTGTTCTTGAAAGTGTTAGTATGCATAGGTATCAGCTTAAAAATACAGCCTTACTTTCTAAGCTAGCCAAAGGGGCTGGGGAGATGGCTCAGTGGAATAAGTGCTTCCCTGGCAAGTACAAGGACCTGAGTTCAATCCTCGGTTCTGTGAAGGTAAAACAAAACAAAAAAAAACAACTTGAAACTAGCCATTTTCAGATACTTGTAGATCAGTGACAGTGAACCTTTTAGAGCTTTCACTGATGAGAAAATGCTGCAGCATTTATTCATAGGTTCATCTTAAGTGACCTCAAGATTTCTCAGGTAACCTGTACTAGATAGTAAATATGAAGTATTTAGTGTCTGTCTTACTCATCATTATGATCCCAAGTGGAAAGAGGGGAGGGAGACAAGGAAGAAATAAATGAGTGGTTGGAGGAGGGTTAATGTTTCCTTACAGAGTTTACTGGCTTTTCACAGAAGTTAAAGGTAGGTTTTGTCTGCACAGGGCATGTAGAAGGTAATAAGTGAAATGATGAAATAAGAGTTAGTTTGCTCCAGGTCATACTTAAGGGGCTTTTAAAGAAGACCCTAGACAATAGGAAACTGGGAGATCTTTGCAAATGGGAAGGGAACCAAGAGGTGAGGGAAGAGAGGAGGGAGATGAGGGGGAAGGGAAGTAAAATTAAAATTTATTATGCACATGTACCAACTCCCCACAATAAATGTAATCATTCCTGATATAATAAAAATAAAAAATTTAAAAGCACTTTCACAACAACTGTGTGTGAAGAGAAAGTTATTCGCTGGCAGTTTGCTTTGCCCTTGAGGAAATTATTAGCTACTCACCCAGAACAAGTATCAACTACTTCATTATAATATTTCATAAGATATTTTAAGTGATAGAAAGTAAATGGATTTTAAATAGTCTTTTAAGAGTTTTTATCAGAGACAGAGTTAATGGTCCACACAACTATGAGATAGATATCACTTTTCTTTAATCAGAGAAAAATTGATAGTCTGATAAATGGAGTTTTAGGCATGGACCTTCTACTGCAAGGTTTACGAGGAAATAAAAAATTATACTTTAGCAGAATTGTACACCGAAGGGTGTAGCTAAAGAAAAGGACTTGGGGTAAGATGTTTACATGAAAATTTAACTGAAAGTAAATACTGTCCAGTGTTTAAGGCATTTTATCCTGTTTAATAAGAATCCACAAGACATTTTTATGCACAGAGTTAGCACTTGGGCTGTATTTAAAAAAAAGATTAATCTTGACAGGGTTAAAACAGGTGAATTGAATTACATTTTCTCTACCATTGACTTACATCACTGGCCTCTAAAATTCCTTAATATTATCTAAGATTGCAATGCTAGATTCTTGATAGTGGGGTTTTCCAGATAACTGAAACAGCCTCTCAAGTCCAAGGGCAGTTTCTTGATAGACAGCTTCTTAAACTTAGGCCTGTCATGGCTTTAGCAAATAAAACCTAATAGATAGGTTTCTACAAGTACTATGGTGCTGTCTTTCTCCTTTCCCTTCTTCCATTAATGATACTCTTCTGATCCTGATTTGTTCACTTGCCTTGAGATCCCTTCCCCTCCCCTCCCTTCCCCTCTCCTCCCTGACCCCCTCCCCTCCCGTCTCCTCTTCCTCCTAATATATTTACCCAACATCTTTTCATTTTGCAGTTTTAAACTAAGGCAAAACTAGATTGCAAAAGGAACGCAGTTAACAGCCTTTGGTATGCATGTAAAATTTAGGCAAGTGTGGAGAGGATAGCTCTTCAAAATTTATGAATTTTAAGTTTTCCTGAATGATTTACCAAAAGAGTGAACTTGCCTAGGGCCTTTCATAATACAGATGGTCCCTGACTTACAGTAGTTCACAATTGATACTCATTCAGCAAGATTATACTTAGAATTTTGATCTTTTTTTCTGAATTAATTATGTGCGGAATAATACCTTCAAAATGCAATGCAGAACAGCAATACCTCCTAGTTTGCCACATGATTCTGAGGGCAAATAGCTGATGCTCTACAGTATTACCAAGGTTTTTTTTTCCTTTTAAATACATCAGTAGATTGTATGAAATGTTCAACATTTTATTATAAAATAGGCTTGGGTTAGATGATTTTATCCAACCATAAATTTACATTCTGAGCATATTTAAGGAGGATGAGGCTAAGCCATGATGTTTGGCAGTTGTCTTACATGCATTTTCAATTTATGTTGTTTTCCATTTGTAATAGGTTTATTGCCATGTACCCCACTGTAAATGAAAGAGCACCCGTACTAAGAAAAATCCCTATGAAACTGAATTTTCCATCTTATACTGACATTCCTGTCAATTATGTAGAAATGAATTAGCATTAGAGTACTCTCTTGTAGCTGTCCACATTGCACTGTCAAATGTATTTTTTTAAGTAGGTTATATTTTTATTTTTGTTAAATCTGTTTAACAGTACAAATTTTTAAATTGTTACAGTGAGGGTGCCATATATTTTTGCACTTTTAATTTTTGGGGCTATGATACATACATGCTTATGAGTTACATATTTGCCTTCATTTTCTTTTTAAAAAAGATTAGTGGTTGCATTTAATTTTGTTACATACTTGCATTATTTCTGGTAAGCCATAATCAAATCATTATCTGAATTAGTCTGATATTTTAATGGAATGGAGTTTTAGCGGGGATGACAAGTGTATTTCAAGAATACTGATATACTTATAAACTAATACAAATAATTCTTAAATTGTTCAGTCTTTTTTTTTTTTTGTGGTACTGGGGATTGAACCTTAGGGTCTGAGTTCAATTCCAGGTACCACAAAAAAAAAAAAAAAAAAAAAAAAAAATTTTAGAAGGATTTTTTTTTTTTTTTTTCTTAATGTATTTGGTACAGGATCTCACTTTGCAGCTTGAATTTGTGTGATCCTCCTGTTTTCAGCCTCCCCAGTGCTGGGATTATAGGTGTGTGCCACCATGCCTGGTGGCGATGGCCAGCTTAGTATGTCCAGGGGAGTAGTCTGTGTTGCTAGGTATGGAAACCCTCGCTAGTCCTTAGAAGGTGAATTATTAGCTTTTAAAATTAACATTAGGGGGCGGAAGATAGCTCAGTAGTCTAAGCGCCTGCCTGGCAAATGCAAGGACCCAGGTTTGATCCCTGGTACCACATGCCATGCTGGTTCTAGGCGAGCTGTTCAGGCCACCAAAACCAGGTTGTGGTGGCACATACCTATAATCCCAGTACTGGGAAGGCTGAGACAGGAGGATCACTCTAACTCCAAGTGAGACCCTATCCCGAGGAGGTAAGTATGATTTTTTAAATGTAAAATTAATATTAGTAAATACTGTTTCAATTGCTTACTTATATCAAGAACTTAGCTAAAACTGGAAGACTACTTAGTAAACTAGTACCATTTCCTCCAAAAAGGAAATTGCATATTGTACAGAAAGAAACATTTGAATTTTGAATTTTTTTTTTTTTTCTTTCTTCCTGTATTTTTAGGACAGGGTCTACAGGATCTCATTATGTAGATTGGACTTGTAGTGATCCTCCTGTTTTCAGCCTTTCAAGTGCTGGGATTACAGGCGTGTGCCACCATGCCCAATCTCAATGCCCTCTTAGTGCACCCTATGGGCAGGACCAGCTCCACTGCTCTGTCTAAGCGGGTGCTTGAGTCTGCTGAGCTATCAGCCTGGCCTTTTGAATAGGTTTAGATTTTTGTTTTGTTTTTTGGTCTTTTGAGTCAGGATCTCTCACTATATAGTTCAGGTTGGCCTTGAACTTGCTATGTATTTTTATAGCCCAGGCTGGCTTTGAATTTACAGTGATCCTCCTGCCTCAGCCTCCAGAATGCTGGGATTACCAGTGTGCCCCCACATCTAGCTAGTCTTGGAATTTTAAACAATGAACTTTTGTTAAAAAGTAAGTGCTTTGGTATAGATCAGAGATTGATTTAGTTTGTCTAGTAGGATCTCTGTCGTCAGCTAAGTATTGTCATTCTGGGGATATCTCCTATGACCTCTGTGATCAGCTTAGCACTGTCACTCCTGGGTTATTCTTGGTACTCAGCACATACAATTGGCTGTATATTATGGCAAGAGCAGATAAACAGAAAGGTAACCAAGTGAAAATATGTTATACTTTTTCTATGGCAGTAATTAGTTTATAGTACTATATATATAAATGTATATGTAGCTCTTAATCAAGTTGGAAATTATGGATAAGTGCTGAAATTTTCTTTATAACCATTATATAGTTGTTTTTTTTTTTCTTTTCAAAAATCTTACTACTTTTTTTGTTGGCTTTCAGTTGATGCAGATGAAATTAAAAGGCTAGGAAAAAGATTTAAGAAGCTTGATTTGGACAATTCTGGTTCTTTGAGCGTGGAAGAGTTTATGTCTTTGCCTGAATTACAACAGAATCCTTTAGTACAGCGAGTAATAGATATATTCGACACAGATGGGAATGGAGAGGTAGACTTTAAAGGTAAGAAAGTTATTCTTAATTTATAAATCACATGCTAAAGAATTTATATGTAATCATAATTCTATGCATAAATTTCTGAAACTTTAAATTTTTCTTATCTTTATGAATTGGTGCTGCTATAATAAAAGATTGTTACAGTTATATAAAGATTATTTTGAAGTTATTAAAAGTTCAGAATCTATGGTATATACATCTTAATAGACTAAGACCCTTGACTTTTGGTTCGTAAATGATCAAGTTGCCTTTTAGGGTAATCTATGCCCAAAATGAACTGTTTGAAATATTTCCTTTATTTCTAGGAAATTATTTTCTCTGGAGGGCAATTATAATAATTAGAAGCTATATTTTAAATATTCTTTTTAAAAGTGCATCAGGCACCAGGGATATAGCTCAGTGGCTCAGTGCCTACCTAGCAAAGGAAAGGTCCTGAGTTTGATTTCTGGTATCCACCCCCCATCAAAAAAAGAAGCAATGAAATTAAATTACAGGAATAAGAATTATTAAAGAACATAATTTATTTTAGTTACTCTACATTTTATAAGCACACTGAATAGTGCCTTTGCTAATAACATGATACTTTATTTTATACTTTAATTCTATAAGTAAACATCTCATTTCACTAATAATTGTCAAAGGGGTTTGTTATTTTAGTTTTAGAATTGAAATACTAGTGAAGGGATCTTTAACAGATATTAGTTTACTTTGGATAGTAAAGAAAAATGAGCATTTTGCATGAAACTTTTAACTGTATTTAAATGATTCTGAATTTTGGAACAGAAACCAAAATAATTTTTGTAAGATAATTTATAGTCTTTCTTTAAATGCTTTAATCATTCTTTAAGAAGGAAGAGTTAAATACCTTCAATAATATTTTTGCCAGGCGTGGTGGTGCATGCCCGTAATCCTAGCACTTGGGAGGCAGAGGTAGGAGGATTGTTGTGAGTTTGAGACCAGCCTGTGCTACAGTGTGAGCTCACAGCCAGCTTGAATTGCATAGTGAGACCCTGACTCAAAGAAAAAAAAAAGGTTTTTAAGTGTTACAGTTAGCAGTACTTAATAGATACTCAAATTGAGAACTTCCCAAGTTAAATAAGAAAATGGTGTTTAAAAATCTTGTTTTTTTTTTTTTTTTTATTTTATATATTTGGTACAGGGTCTCACTATGCAACTCTGATTTATAGTGATCCTCCTGTCTCAGCCTCCCTGCGCTGAGATTACTGCATTGGTACACTGGCGCGCCTGGGGGTAAAGGGGACCAGCACAGAATGTGGTACCAGGGATTTTTGCACTTGCCTAGGCAGATGCTTAGATCACTGAGCTATCTCTGTGGCCCGATAAAATCTCATTAGTGGAGATTTTAAATTAGATATTCTCAGTTTTTAGCAGAAAGTACTCTTTTGTGAGTAAGGTTTTTCTGTGTAAATATTTCAAGAGTTCTGGCTTAACATTTTTAACTCTTCTTACTCAGAATTCATTGAGGGGGTCTCTCAGTTCAGTGTCAAAGGAGACAAAGAGCAGAAGTTGAGGTGTAAGTATTTTTTGCCACTGACTCATTTTTCCTCTTAAACTATCATTCTATACTACTTTGCAGACTTCTTTAAAAATGTTCAAAGGTTTTTTTTTTTATTCTAGATCCTTACATATAACAGTAATTTTATATTCTGATTAAATTTTTCAGGGTATTTGCAATTATTACAGTTGAATACTTTGCTTCTTTTTTTTTGTTTGTTTTTGAGATGATGTCTCACTGTATAGTTTATTTAGACTGTCTTGGGGCCAGGGAGATACCTAAGTAGAACTTGGGGGCCTGAGTTCAATCTCCGGTTCTGGAAAAAAAAAGAAAAAGGACTGGCCTTGAACTTGATATATAGTCCAGGCTTGCATTGAACTTGCAGCCATGATCCTTGGGCCTCATTCTCAACTCAGGTGTTGAGATTGTGGGATTATAGGTATCCACCACCATGCTTGTCACCGTTGCTTTAGTTGTATAAAGGGAAAACAGAATTTCAGCCCATTGAAAACAGCTGTGTAAACTTGAATGGGATGAAAGTAGAAGAAATGTTCTTAAGAACCTGAGAGGTTGGAACTGTTTAGTTCTGTGTAAGATTAGATAAATTAACTTATACTACACTGTTTAACCCATGGAGTCTTGACTGTAATTCATAGTTTTAAAAATAATACCTATGGGCAATTTATATGTTTAGGAAGGAGCCAGCCTTACAGTCATAATTTCAGGTGTTTGGCAGTTTAATTTTCTTTCTCATTGAAAGTATTCCCATGTGATTGTTTTATAATTATACTTACATTTTCTCTTTTCTCAGTTGCTTTCCGTATCTACGACATGGATAAAGATGGCTATATTTCCAATGGGGAGCTTTTCCAGGTTTTGAAGATGATGGTGGGGAACAACCTGAAAGACACACAATTACAGCAAATTGTAGACAAAACTATAATAAACGCAGATAAGGATGGAGATGGAAGAATATCCTTTGAAGAATTTTGTGCTGTAAGTATGAAAGAACTGGTTCTTCTTCTGTTTGTTATTTAAAGACATACTTTAAAAGATATGTATAAGTAATAGTTATAAGTTGCAAAAAACATGTATGGCAAATGGATGAATAAAATTTTTAAAAGGATTAATATGCACAGTTATTCTCTGATAAAATACCACAAGAATGGAACTAGTAACTTTTATTTTTTGTTGATAGTCCCTAAATTCCAAGTGGGTTATTAAGATTTAGTGTGTGAAAATGCTTGTGTGGGAAATGTGTTCATGAATTTCAGCTGGGAAGAAACTGCTTCATGGGGACTACAGAAATGGGGAGACCCTGTCCATTCTAAATGTACCTGCTGTACACTGTACATGGTGATTTCCTCCATCTTTTTCCAAGCTATTGATGTTATAATTTTTCTGTTCTGGGGCAGGGGCTATATACAGAAGTGGGGAGACCTAGAAAACTTAATTCTGAGTAGAAATAGGGAAATGTCTTAGTTTCTCTTATTTGTTGCCTTTGTTCAATGGATCCAGGAATTTGGCACCACTGATTGCTTCTAAATAGGAACACAACCATTCAGATTCCCTGTGCTTCTTTACATTTTATTTACTTATTTAATTTTTGGCTTTTTTTAGATAGGGTCTTACCACATAGGCTGGTCTAGAATTTGATTTTGTAGCCCAGACTGGCCTTGAGGACAGTCCTCCTACCTCATCCTCTTGAGTGATGAGATTGCAGGTGTGTGCCACCGTGCCCAGTTACAAGGAATTTTAATTACTAACTAGGTGTACAGTTGTATCCAAAGTGAAGACAGTAAAAGGTTTAAAAATTTTTGATTCAGTCACAGCTGGATTCTTCTACAAGAAAATTTTCCTCATTTCATTTTTAAATTTCAGTCACATAATGGGCAACAGGTCACTTTGATACTCGTATGTTATGCAGGCACTTAAGTATAATATTTTTGGCATTCCAGTACAAGTCCGTATTTTTTTCTTTGGAAGTGAATACCTACCCTGTGTTTTATTTTACACAGGAGGGCAATATGTGAGTGTAAAAACTAGGTGATATGTTTGGAAGAGTGGGGTAGATTTGAGAATGCAGTGCTACCAGGTGGTGCCTCTCCAGCGTTTTACTGTCTCTTCCTTTCTCCTTCACCAGTACTACCAGTGATGGAAGGGCTGCAGTGCACTGATGTGTGATGTGCGGTAGTGGCATTGTAGATAGTAGCCAGGTTTTTTATTTTTAAGTACATGTTCTCAGTATATAATGGTTACATTCATCCTAAGGGTTTTTGCATATGTACATAATGCATCTTAATTCTTTTAATATTTCTTTCCACCCAGCAACTAGCTTTTAAAAGAAGGAAAGGAAAAAAATCTCAGGAATGAAATAAATTTTAAAGACTCTTGGCTTTTTAAAGGTGCATATACATGAAAACTGTGTTATTTATTATCTAAATGAAATACAAAATAGTAACTAAAAAAGATTAGAAACAGTATAGAACTTCAACAAATAGTAATTTGACAATGGTTGCTGTATTGCTTAACATTATCTTTACGTTAGTTGTTCAGAATGCCAGACATAAGCATGCAAAATTGGTTTAAAAAAAAATGATGAGATTAAAGAAGAAAAGAAAAAAGCATTAAACATCAACTGTTCCCCTCTGCAGGCCAGCAGAAATCAGCAGTACAATTATTCAGTTATCCGAGCCATTGTGTATTCATACATAAATATACTGCTCCCCCCAAACAGATTCTTACCCTTTTAGTATGTATTGTACCTTTCAGATTTTATGTACCTTTCAAGTTTTTACTCTAGGGAGACAATACAATGTTTGCACATGTGGGCCTGATTTATTTCACATGTGAGTATGGTCTCTGGTTCCATCCATTTACTTATAAAAGCCTCAAATTTATCTTTTTCATGGCTTACTAGTATTCCATTGTTTAAAACTACCACATCTTTTTTTATTTTTTTTCCTCAGTTAATGGGTATTTGGGTTGTTTCCAAGATTTAGTTACGACAAATTGTGCTGCTATAAACATGGATGCACATATATCACTGTAGTGTGTTTTCAGTTCTGGAAAAATACCCAGGAGGAGAATAGCTGGGTTGTGTGGGATCTCTAATCTTAGCTTTTTTTTAGGAATCTCCACACTGGTTTTCAAAAGGTTTCAGAATGTAAGCCCCATCTGGCAAGTACAAGGTCCTGAGTTCAGACCCCCATGCAGAAGAAGGAAAAAAAAACCTATTAAGACTCTGCATTTAGTAAATATTAGATATATTACTAATATTTATTAGTAATATAATATTACTAATAAATATATTACCCCACTTAGTGAAATTAAAATACATCTTTATGCTTAAAAATGATGTTATTATCTATATTGAAGCCATAAGGAAAGCCTTATTTTTGCTTTCCAATATTTATAATAAATTACCCTTCTATTTTTGAGAGGCATTTTCTCCTTAAGTGGAGAAAAATATTTGGTGTTCAAAATTCTGTTTGTAAACATTGATAGAAGGTGTAGTTTTGTCTCCATTATGTTCTTTTTTTTGGCGGAGCCAGGGATTGAACTCAGGCCCTTGTGCTTGTCAGGGAACACTTATTCTACTGAACCATCTCCCCGGCCTCCATTATATTCTTGAACTTCTTCTGACTTCTCAAGTAGTAACAACGAAAGAGGTAGAAAATTTATTTTAAAAGAATATTCTCAACGGTTGGCCAGATAGCTCAGCAAATTAAAGGACCTGGTTAGGCATATGTAGGGGTTAGAGGTTGGATACCTGGCCTGCTGTGCTGACCCTGTCCCCAGGGTGCACTGAGACAGCAAATAAGACTGGGCATGGTGGTTCACACCTGTAATCCCAGCACTTGGGAGACTGAAAATAGGAGAATCACTACAAGTCGAACCTGTGTAGTGAGACCCTATAGATTAAAAAAAAAAGAATATTTGCTATGTACTTTAAATGTTTTAGAATACTTAATGTAGAAATCATTAAATTTTTTAAATTAAATTTGTGATGCTTAGCATTGAACTCAGGACTTCATAAATGCTAAGCAAGCATTCTACCACTAAGCTTTATATCCCCAGCCCATTGTACTGTACTGTATTGTATTGTAATTTTAAATTGCACAGACTGGTCCCAAACTTGGGATCCTTTTGCCTCAAGTCTCCTGAGTAGTTGAGATTATAGGTATACACCACCATGTCTAGCTAAATTTTATTTGTTAGGGACCGTATTAAATGGGACTGAACACCTGCATTTAGTTTTGCTTCCTCTAAAATTTGGATAAAATGAAGCCGGGCGTGGTGGCGCATGCCTATAATCCCAGCACTTGGGAGGCTGAGGCAGGAGGATTGTTGTGAGCTCGAGACCAGCCTGAGCTACGAAGAGAGCTTAAGGCCAGCTTGAACTGCACAGTGAGACCCTGTCTCGAAAAGACAAAAAATAAATAAATAAATAAATAAATAAATAAATAAATAAATAAATAAAATAAAATTTGAATAAAATGAAGGGTTTAAAAAAAAAAGGAAAGGCTATGAACTGAACTCCCAAGGACAAAATGAATAGCAGAGAAGATAGCAGCCAAGTTTGGGTATTTAAAAAGTTAAGAGGCAAACTTACTCATCCCCATAATTGTCAGGGCCCTAGCCTAGGATCATCAGTCTCCTGCTTAGGGGTGTGACAGTAAAATACAGACAAGTTACATATTTCAGTTACGAGGACCACTAGAATGGTCAAAGCCCAAAGACCACGAGGCAGTGTCCTTGGCCTCTTTTAGGTACATAGTATGATTGGGAGTGCGCTGGGGAGCTATAGGAAGCAGTGGGGTGAACTGCTGATACACGTTTTTGTAAACGCTCACAGGAACAGATCATGATTAACTAGTAACCTATCTGCTCACTGTGACTACTGAGCTAGAAGGAAGTTGCATGTCATCATGCTTTGAGGTGACAGAACTTCATAGACTATTTACTAGTCTCAGTTTTAAATTGGCTTAAAGATTAGCTATTAACTGGTCCTTACTTCAATCATGGGTCTTGCCAGAAGCCATGTAGGCTTAGAAAAGGCTCTTGATTTGTTTTTATGCCAATTTATTAATAGTGTTGCCTGCTCTGTACTGTGTTGAGCTGGTCCTCAGAATTGAATCTCTGAATAAAAGGTGCAGAATTATACATACCACCTTAAAAATATAAGAAGCAGCTTAGTTTAATAGTGTAAAGTTCCGAGAAGGCTGCCAAATTGGAGGCATGAATTACTCTAGGCATCCCTAGGTGAGGCTGAAAACAAGAATTAAAGTCTGCTTTCGAAAGTCATTGGTTAGAACACTAAATCTTCTCCCCTTCTCTGTTCAGCTGGGCAGCTTTCTCTCCCATTTACTAGTAAGCGCTGGGGAGAGACTGTAGGCTGGGAAGAATGTGGTCAGGGTTGGGTAGGTGTGTTGGAAATTAAGTGAAAATATACATATTACATGTTGTTATGTCTAGTCTTTTTCCTGGGCCAAATTTCCTGGCATTGGGACTTACATACTCTATAGTAAGAGGTAGAGTTCTCTTTAGAAAATCTTACCTTCTCAAAGTGGTGATCAGATAACTCAAAATATACTTGGAATCACTATCCCTAGCATACACATAGAGGTTCTAGTGTCCTTTCCACAGAAGCAGACATTGCAGGAGAATTTGTAACCCATAGAACATAGAAACCAAAGCAAATCCAAAGAAAGAAAAAAAGAAACTTGGAAGGTACAGACAGATTGGTAAGGCCAGGAAGGAAAGCCTGTCTAGTGCCTCTCACATATGATATTTTGAATTCTTAGAACCACAGTTGTGTAACACGAAAGAGGTCTTGGGAATTTAAAGATCCTAGCTGGGTGATCATGGTGGCATATGCCAGTAATCCCAACACTCAGGAGACTGAGGCAAGGGCCTGAGTTCAATCCCCAGTTACACACACACACACACACACACACACACACACACACACACACGAGCTGTAGCACCTGAATGCTAAGGATCTCAGAAAACAGAAGGGAGAAACATCACTGATAATGAATCAAGGACATACTTCAGACCTAAAAGTAATATGCTTCTTGATTGAATGTATTGTGGATACCTTCCTGTCACTTGGGCAAAGTATTGGGTACTGGAAACCCAGAGGAATTTAATTTGGTATACATTTTCAGAGGTTTTAGGCCCTGGCTGTCTTTTTCCTTGGCAGAAAGGTGTAGTAGAGCAAAGCTGTTCACTTCGTGGCAGCCAGAAAGCAGTGCATAGGGGTAGAGACAGTGCCAGCGAGAGAGATGTTCTCCAAAGGGCCTTGTGATCCACCCTGGGGCTTTCCTTGCTATACAACAGCATATTCAACTGTGAACATCAGGGAGCATAGTATCCTAGCATCCAGTCACCTCTCCAGGAGTTTTCCCGATCTACTTGAATTGATAAGACTAACCAGAACACTTAGTAATCCAACACAGTATATAAAAAAATAATCTGGACATAGGCATTGTATCTTGAAATTGAGAGCAGTGGAATCAGAGACAAGTCTAGAAAGAGCTGGATGGAGGCATAGGAGTGGAGTTTCACACAGTCAGGCATCATCTTCTAGGGTTAGAAATGCATAGATAGTGACTAAAGCTTTTAACCCAAGAATAAAAGCAGCAGGGTCAGCCAGATAGCCCAGCAGACTAAAGCGCCTGCTTAGGCACAGTGCAAAAGCTGGGGTTCGATCCCCAACATGCTGCGATAGCTCCACCTATGAGGCATATTGAGACTGTGATTGAGACTGGGTGTGGTGGTGCACACCCGTGATCCCAGCATTTGGGAGGCTGAAAACAGGAGGATCACTACAAGTCCTGTCTACATAGGGGGACCCTGTACTGAATTAAAAAAAAAAAAAAAAAAAGAGAGAATAAAAGCAGCATAGAACTACTGTTTGAAGACCTGAAGGTAAATAGTGAAAACTGATAATTTCAAGCAGTTATCACTTTGAAAAGAAGTAATGAGAGCAGGATAGCAAATTCATATAGGCCTTGTGAAACTAGTTGACTCCTTATATATTGGGGTTGTTTTATTTTGGTGGTACCAAGGATTGAACTCGGGACCTTGCACTTTCCAGCCCCAGCCCTATATTTTTAAGATTTAAAAAAATAATTTAAAAACAATACAGATGTCATTTTACACAAGAACATGGGGCTGGCCAGTGGGGCAGTGAATTAAAGTGCTGCAGATGTAGGGGTGGGAAGTTTGGTCCTGCCATGCTGGCCCTGGGTGTGGTGGCACGTGCCTATAATCCCAGCACTTGGGAGGCTGTAAAAAGAAAGGCAGATCACTACAAGTCTGATCTAGTAGTGAGACCCTAAAAACCCTGTAGACCCTTCCCTAAAATAGAAAAGAAAAACATAGATTAATCTCATAAGCAGCTAGACTGAAATATCCATTTATACAATGTATAGACAAAACTAAATCATGGCATTATAAGCAAGAATAGTGTGTGTGTGTGTGTGTGTGTGTGGCTAATGCCTGGAATGGAACCAGAGAAGATTTCCTAAATCATGGCATTATAAGCAAGAATAGTGTGTGTGTGTGTGTGTGTGTGTGTGTGTGTGTGTGTGTGTG
>PVKA01013513.1:0-54799 GCA_004027165.1 Ctenomys sociabilis | reverse complement strand
GCCCAGCCATGCAGCACCTCCCTGGCGAGCCTGAGGTTATGAGTTCGATTCCCAGTACTAATTGTGTCTCTATTGAGCTATCGTGCACTTGCTGTGAGCCTGACTCTTGGCTAGTTTTTTCATATTTGTTTTCTTCATGTGATCCTGACACCAGCATGTCTCCAAAGGCATATAGCAAGTGCCTATCTCTAACTTTTTTAGTCTTTTGTCCTTATCTCTCCCCAGCAGGCAGCTGGTGTGGCATGAGGGTGGTGTGTTGCACCATTTCACTTCATTCCTTAGGGTGATAACTTAGAGGGGCTGCTTTTAGGCTCCAAAGGAAAAGTTGTGTGACAACCCCCCCCCTTCGGCTCCCTGCCTAGGCCTCCTGACTCACGGAGCCACACTGGACAAATGATTCATTCATTGGCCTTGACCTCCATGAGCTTGGCCACCCATTGAGAGTGAAATCACACCTCCAGCACCCTGCTACATTCATGACTTCTTCACTCATCCAACTCAAGTGCAGGCGAGAAACAGGCCTGGGTGGACGTGCTTGGGCCCGGGGACAGGAAAACAAACACACGCATCCAATGTCGCTGTTTTGGCTGGGTTGCTCACTTGGCCCAAGACATTCTCTGAGGAGCCTGCAGGGCCAGCTCAATAGCCAAACTTGGTGTTTAAACAAGAGACATTCATCACCTCACCGTGCTGGAGGCTGAAAGTCTGAGCTCAAGGTTCTGGCAAGGTTGGTTCCTGGTGAGAGCGGTAAGGGCGGACCCAGCCCACACTCCACACCAAGTTTCTGGGCTTTTTATGCCATTCTTAGGGTTCCTGGGCTCGTGGACATATCGCCCCACCTCTGCCTTCATTCTCACATGGGTTTCTCACTGTGTGTACTCCCATGTATCTGAATTTTCCCTTTTGATGAGAACAACACTCAGTTGGATTAGGGACATCCCAGTGGCCACATTTTAAATTGGTTACCCCCATAAAGGTAATCTGTTGCCTAACAAGGTCACATTCTGAGGTGCTGGGGCTAGAACTTCAGTGTATCCTTCACCTTTAGAGGACCTATATCCCAAAGAGGAACCTCCCCCGCCTCACCTGCCCATGCAGTAAAGGTGTGGTCTGGGTAGGAAGAAAACTATCCCTTGTTCTTGGATGGCATGGCTCAGGGCCGCAGAGGTCCCATTCAACATCAGCCTCATGAAAATACCAAGGGTAGGTGGTTTTGTATTTTGTTTTGTTTTGTTCCCAGAGCTAGACAAGCTGATTTTGAAGTTCATATGAAATAATAAACAACCAGAGATAGCCAGTAAAATGAAAAGAGAAGGGCAGTGAACTGGGTATAATCCCTACCAGATAGTAAATCATGCCACAAAGCCTCTGTAATTAAAATGCTGTAATTGAAAATATGAACAGCCAGACAGAGCAGTGGAATACAATGGAAGTCCAGAAAGGTAAAAAGTACAGGTGGAAATTTGGTCTATGACCAAGATGGCATCTCAGATCACTGGGATAAGCAATACTGGGACAATCAAACAACCATTTGGCTAAAAGGTAAAAGTGAATGCATACCTCATAGAAAACACCTGCATAAACAAGGAAATAAGAGACCTGGGTTTTATTTTATTTTTATTTTTGTGGCGGAACTGGGGACTGAACTCAGGCCTTCACTCTTGCCAGGGAAGTGCTTATTCCACTGAGCCGTCTCCCTCACCCCTAAGAATCAGGTTTTAAATGGAAACTTTACAACCTCTAAAAGAAAACACAAGGTATTCCTTTATAATCAAGAACATTTTGAGTCTATTTAAGAATCAAAATCCAGAAACAATGAAAGAAAAAGATTGACAAATTCAATTACATTTGAAATTCAATGACATTTAAAATCAATTTTAGGGCCAGTCAAATAGCTCAGCAGATTAAGGTGCCTGTAAGCACTTTTAGTCCCTGGTCCTGCCATGCCGGGGCATGCTGAGACAGCAATTGAGACTGGGCTTGGTGGCACGCACCTATAAGCCCGGCTCTGGGGAGGCTGTAACAGGCAGATCACCATGAGTCCAATCTAGTAGTGAGACCCTGAACACCCTTCCCAAAAATACAAAAATAAAATAAAATCAATTTTAAAGAAACATGCTCATGACATTTCCATAAGCACAAGGTGAATGGGAGAAAATATTTGTAAGTTAGTGACATCACTGATTTTGCCAATAATCAGAGTTTTTTTTTTTTTTGAATAGAGGTTTAAAAAAAGCCCAGAAATGACTTAAAGATGGACACAAGTCATAAATAGGTAGATAGGTCACAACTGGATATTAGTAGAATTGTTAACTTTGATGGCTGATTAGGAGAATAAAGACTGAAAGAACAGAATTCATGAACACCTTTCTTTCCCTTCCTGCTCTATTGAAATGCAATTGATAAAAGAGATTCCATCGAAGGTGTACAATGGGATGGGATGCTGTGCATCAGCACTGTGATCTTTGGAGCTGCATGCAGGATCATACAGAACAAATGACCACGACGTTGACAACTTTCTCTCAAGTGGATCAGGAAAGAGATACCCCTACAGGTAAATAAAATAAACCTGGAAAAATATAACAGTCACTGAGTTGATGTGGTGCTCATGTGAGATGACACAGAGGGAACTGGAAGACATCATATTAAGTGAAATAAGCTGGCCACAGAGAGAGAGAAGCACTGTGCGATCTCATGTACATGGTGAACCTTAAGAAGTCAGACTCATATAACCAGAAAGTAGGATAGTGGTTGCCAGGAGTGGAGAGGTGGAGGAAATGGGAACCTGTGGGCCAAAGTATATAGTTTTAGTTATGTGAGGTGAGTAAGTTATTATTAACCATAGTTAATGGTAATAGGTACTTTAAATATTCTAAGAAAGTTGATCTCAAGTTGTGTTCTGACCACAAAAAGGAACCAGGGGAGGTAAAAATGTTAACTAGCTTGAAAGTGGTAAACATTTCACAATGTTGATGTATGTCATAACATCACATTGTACACCTTAGACACAAGCTGTTTTGTCAATTGTATTTCAGCAGAGCTGAAGTGAAAGAGAGGTGTTCATGAATGGCATTCTTTCAGTCTTTGTCTCAAGTGTTCAGTCTTTACATCTGAAACTTTTCGTAATAAAATGTGAGGTCCGGTCTCATGACCTCCACGTGGCTTCAGGATGATGCGGAAGACGTCGATGAGACAGCAGGAAGCATCAGCGTGACCACTGCTTGGTGTGGGTGCTGGGTCTCTCTCCACTGCCAGGCAGTTCATCTTCACACAGTCCTCATGTGGAAGCTCGGCTACCCCAGACTTTCCCCAACTTCATATGCTGACTGCATGCCCCATGGTGTTTTACCAGTGCTTCAGACCGGCCAGCCTAGTTAGGGTTTTGACGTATCTCTCCTTATGTTCCATTAATTTGCTTGAATGGCTCACTCAGAAAAACACATTTACCAGTGGATTGCAAAGAATGTCACAAGGGGTGCACATGGAGAGACACATCTGGTTAGATATGAGAAGAGGTTTGGAGCCCTCCTGCCCTCCCTGGAGTCACCCTCCAGGAGTCCCCAGCTGTTCATAAGTTCATCAAACCTTGTCCCTTGGTTTTTTGTGGAGGCTTCATTGTACAGATGGGATAGAAGCACAGATAACTGTGTGGAAATGTGACTAGACAGAGGGGTCTGGTCTGATGCTAATGGACAAAGTGGCAGGCCTCCTAAGACCTGTCTGTGTGGATTCTTGTTGACCTTGGTGCAGCCTTCCTTCCTCTCAGGTATGGAGCTAGACTCTCCCGAGCTACGGTCAATGTCTTTTTTGTGTGTGTGAACTCAGGACCTTGCATTTGTCAGGTAGGCACTTAAGTTGCTGAAATATCTCCCTGGCCCTATCAATTTCTTTAATGGATTATTCTGAGACAGAAATGGGGGGGATCACTTTCTATGACCCTGCTTTGGCTTATCTTAGGGAAAGAATCATGGACAAAACCCATGCCATGATATAACATATGGCAGTCTGTAAACTCAGGCCTATTGACAAAGGAGAATAACTGAAGCAAAGTTTAATCACTTTCCAAGAGAATTTAATAGTGGTGTAGAGTGCTTGCAGCAATTAAAAAGTTAAAATGTGAATGATTCACAGTTTAAAGGGAAATAAATAGTGCAGCCCTGCCCCCCTCTCTCTCTAGGTTCAAACCCCAGCACTGCTAGGAAACTCAGAGGTCAAGTTGAGAACAATCCCATAAGCATCCTTCCTCTCCAAATGGAGCCACCACTGCTGCCTTCCCCATGGGCTCTCTAGAGAATGAAGTAATTGACCTGTTGCTGCAAGCCCACAAATCCTTTGGAGAGTCAGGCCTTCACTCCCTCAGAGCCTGAGTTCCCTCCCTCCCTCCTCTTCACAGAGGATCCACTCTTGGACAATAAAATGAGCAACTCACTAGGCTGGCCTGGGGCTGGCCACATAGGAAAATGATCTCAGGGCTGGGAAAGTCAAGAACAAATTCAGGAGAGGCATCCAGCTCAGGTGGGAAGACAAAGGAGGGGTAGTTTTTAAGGACATTATCTCCACAGCAGCCTTCCTCCTACCCCTTCCTGGACTCTGAGCTCATTCTTGGCTCACTCCTGCTTCTCAGGCAAAATCCAGGTAATCGAGGAAAGATAGAGGGATCCCTACTTCTCAATCCTATGTACAGCCAGCACTTCACAGGGAAGGAGTCAATCAGTGGACAGTAAGTGAACAATCATTAGGCAGCACTTTATAACACAAATTCCAAATATGTACAGCAAATATGTGCTGTACATATATAGTCATTCTTTAGTATAATGTGGGGTGGGTTCCAGGACCTCCATAGAGAGGAAAATCCTTGGATGCTCAAGTTCTTTACATAAAGTGGTATAGTATTTGCAGAAAACCTGCTCACGTCCTCCTGTATACATCAGTCATCTGTAAGACTTATATTCTTAATACCATGTAAGAGCTGTGTAAATAATTATACTCTTTTAAAAAAATTACGCTCTTTAGGGAGTAATAGGAAGGGGGAAAGTCCGTGCAAGTTTAGCACAGGAGAAACTTGTTTGCAAGTGCTTTTTATTTGTAGTTGGTTGAACACACAGAGCAGAATATATATCCCTCTATAAGGGAGAGAGATACAAAGCAAGAGAGGGTTAAAGAGTACATGGTGAGAAGGGGAGCGGGGAGTGGTTCAGCTCTAAGCAGCTGGCTCCAGGAAGGCCTCCTAGAGAAGGTGACATTTGAGTAGACACCAAACGAGGTAAGGAAGTGAGGGTTATCTGGAGGGAGAATATTCCAGGCAGACACAGTAGTATTGGAGTACCTCAGAGGGACAAGAACCAGCAAAGAAGCATCCAGCTTGGAAAAGAAGAGGTGAAACCATCCTAATTCTCAGTAACATGATCCACTATGTAGAAAGTCTTCAAGAATCTAAAGATAGAGGCAGGGGATATGGCTCAGTGGAATAAGCGCTTCCCTGGCAAGCGCAAGGGCCTGAATTCAATCCCCCAATTCTGCCAAAAAAAGAGTCTAAATGAATACACCATTAGAACCATAAATAAGCAAGTCTGGCAAGGTTATAGATATAAGATCAGTGTACAGAAATCAATTTCATTTCTATAGGCTAGGCTAGCAATGAACACTTTGAGAAAGAAATTAAGAATATAATCCAGGGACTGGGAAAATGGCTCAGTAGCTTATGCACCTGCCTGGCAAGCACAAGGTCCTGAGTTCAATCTCTGGTACAAAAAAAAAAAAATCCATTCATAAAAACATTAAAAATACTTCATAAAAATACAGTTAACAAAAGAAGTACATGAATTATACATATTAAATATTACAAAATTTTACTAAGATAAAAATCTAAATAAAGTGGCATTCTGTGTTTTAGGACTGGAAGACTTAATGTCATTAAGACGGCAGTCCTCCCTAAACTTGGTCTGTACAGTCAACACAATCTATCAAATTTCCAACAGTTCCCCCCCTTTTTTTTTCAGAAATTAGCAAACTGATCCTAAAATATATATGGCAATTAAAAATACCTCAAATAGCTGGGTGTGGTGGCACATGCCTGTAATCCCAGCACTCAGGAGGCTGAGGCAGGAGGATTGTTGTGTGTGATTTTGAGACCAGCCTGAGCTACAAAATGAGCTTAAGGCCAGCCTGAAGTGCATAGTGAGACCCTGTCTCAAAAAGAAAAGACCTCAAATAAGTAAAACTCTATAAATCTACAGTTGCCAAGACAGTGTGGTACTGGCAAAAGAACAAAAATACAGGTCAACTGAGAAGAGGCAGAAGTCCTGAAGCAGGCCTTTATGTTCATATGCCATTAATTTTTTTTAACAAATGTACTAGGACAGTTCACTGAGGGAAAGGATAGTCTAACAAGTAGTATTAGAGTAATTGACTATCCATTCACGAAGAAAAAGGGAACTTAGGCCATACCACACACCGTTAGCAAGTTCAAGGCTACTCTGACCCACATAAAAATTAACTCTAATTGAATCATTAACTTAAAGGTAAATGCTAACACAGTAAAACCCCTACAAGAAAACATGGTGAGCAGGTAATATCTTCAAGACCTTGGGCTAGGCATAGAATTCTTAGATATAACATCATAATTTATTAAAAAATAAAAGATTTTAAAATTTGAGATTAAAAATCACCATTGTATATGTGTTACCTCCCTTGATTGTGGATATATATATATATATATATATATATATATATATATATATATATATATAAACTGTATGCTCCTATGATTTTATTCACCAGTTAGTAATACCTTAATAAAACTGAGGATGAATGGGCAACCATTAAGAAAGTACAAAGATAAGATACAGACCAGGAAAAGACATCTGTTTTTGCTTTTGAGACAGGGTCTCACCATGCAGTTCAGACAAGCCTTGAACTCACCATATAGCCCTGGCTGTCCCTGAACTCATACCATCCTCCTGCCTCAGCCTCCTGAGGGCTGGCCTTACAGGTATGCACCACCACACGCAGCTACAAAGCCAAATGTGATAAAGGACTAACATTTATATTCAGTATTTGCAAAGAGCTTCGGCGATAAGACAACCCAAACAAAAGTTGAACAAAAGACATGCACAGGCATTTCTCCAAAGAAGATATGCCAAGTAAGTATCAGGGAAATACAAGCTAAAACCACAATGAGTTACTACCTCAGACCCACTAGAATGGCTATCACCAAAAGACAGATAATAGCAAATACTAGATTTGATGTGGAGCGATAGCTCTGACCTATTGCAGGTGAGAATATAAAATGGCATAGCCTTTTTGAAAAAACAATTTAAAAAGTTAAATATAAAATGACTGTATGAACTTCTGTCGATCCAAGAGAAATGAAAACTGAAAATATACCTACACATTTCAGCATTACTTAGTAGCCCCAAACTAGAATCATCTTAAAAGTTCACCAGGGGCCAGATAGCTCAGTAGTCTAACATGCCTGCTTAGGCAAGCGCTCAGGGACCATGGTTCGATCCTTGGTACCACATGCCACGCCATCCTTGCCCCCAGGGCGAGCTGAGCCACCCCCCCAAAAAAGTCCAGCAATTGATAAAAGAATAGACAAAGCATGTCTATCCATACATTCTCTCGCTCTTCCTCTCTCTCTTTTCTAATGTTACCACAGATTGAACTTGGGACCTTGTGCTTGCCAGACAAGTGCTTATGACGCTGAGCTATCTCAGCACCACTGGCACTTATTCACACCATAAAACACTACTCAACAATAAAAAGACACATACCAATGATATAAGCTGCAATATGGCTGACAAAAGAAGCCAGATCCAAGACTAAATATCATATGATTCCACTTATTTACCAGGAGAAGCAAATTTGGAGAGAGAGTAACTAGACTAGTGGTTGCCTGGGGCTGGGGTGGGAATACTGAACGGTGGTGTACATAAATAGGGAAAATGGAGAATATTTTTTTTTCAGTTCAAACATCACAATTTTATTGCAGATGTGCTACCGAGGTAACTACATCGGAAGAGGGATGCTTGGCTCTGGGATTCACGGCAACACAGAACTCCAGCTGCGATCTGCTTCTTTGCAAGGACAGCATCCTAGAATAGCTCTGCCCCCGCGTTCGTGAGAACGTGGCCCAGGGACTCAGGTGGAGCATTCCTGAGCATTGCTTTCCTCTGATTTTTCCTGTACTTGGCTCTCCGATTGTTAAACTAAACCTTTTATTCTCCTGTGTTTGCCCTATTTGGTGGGTTCTTTCCATTCTCACTCATGGGGTTGCGACCATTGTGCTCCCTCTCTAGAAAATTATTTAGTAGTCTGAGTAGGCTTGGCTTTGTCATCATGAAATTCTTTAGCTGTTCTTTGTCATGGAAGTATTTTATTTCTCCATTATACTTGAAAAAGAGTTTTACAGGATATACCAGTCTGGGTTGGAATTTGTTTTCTTGCAAGACTTGAAGTACTTTGTCCCGTGCTCTTCTTGCCTTGATGGTTTGTGAAGAGAAATCTGCCATTATTCTGATGGGTTTTCCTTTAAATGTGATCTGTTTCTTTTCTTTAGCAGCTTTTAGTATAGTGTTTCCTGTGCTGAATTTCTGGAATCTTGATTATTATATGTCTGGGAGTGGTCTTAATTGGGATGATGTTTTTTGGAGTTCTATATGCTTCGGTTACTGAATGTCAGATTGTTGGCACATATTTGGGAAGTTTTCTGCTACTACTTCTGTCCATCTTCTTTTTATATCATTTGTATTGACTCTTTCTTTCTCACTGATGCCTATTAGTCTCACATTGTTCATCTTTGCATCATCTTGCAGGTGTTGAATTATTTTTTCCTGCATCCTAGTTTTTTTAAGAGATCTTTGCTTACTTTTTAACTAGCTGCGATGGTGTCTTTAAGGTCAGAAAGTCTATTTTCACTTTCACTCAAACAGACTTGCTTGTGATTGAGGTTTTAAGTTCCTGTATATCACTTTGTATCTGTTTCATACATTCTATTTCTTTCCTATATTGCTTATTCAAGGGATCCATCATTTTTATATTCTGCTCTATTTTTTTTATCAGTGTACTACTTAGAAGCACTTAGTACTTCTTTGATTATAGTTATCGCTACAATTTTTAGTTCAGAAATTATTTCTGATCTGATCTCTTCTATACCTTTCTGCAGTTGTTTCTTTACTTCCAACGCTATTATTCAGAGATTTCAGGTGTGTGATGTCCAATTTCCTCTATGCTAGTGTCATCTGCATTTGTACTAGGTGGACTCGGGGTCTGAGACTGCTTTTTGTTCCTTCTCTTTGTCATTTTGTGTATCAATGGCTTTTGACCTTTGGTATAGAGCTTAGATAGAGTTATTACCTTAGTACCAGGTCCAGATCTACGAAGTTCAGACTCCTCCAGGTGGGTGTGGCTTGGGTCTGGCTGCTGTGCTCCACTTCTTCCTGCTGCATCCTTGCAGGTGAACCCTTTGTGTCACTCTGGCAAGATGTTCTGCTCCTGAATCAGCTGTGTGAGTCTTGCCTCTAGCCTCTTTGCAAGGAGTTCTGCTGAAGGGTTCCAGGTTGGGCCTGCTCTCTGGGTCGCTTCAGGATCCAGCAGCCTGGGTGGTCTCACTCACATGTCGGGCCCTGCGCTCTGGGTTGATTCAGGGTCTGGGGGCCCGGGCTGTTTCACTCACATACTAGGCCTGCGCTCTGGATCGGATGCTGATCAGGAGGCCTGGGCGATCTCACTCACGTGCTGGGCCTGTGCTCTGGATTGCTTCAGGATCCCGCCGCCCGGGCGGGCTCACTCACACGCCAGGCCTGTGCTCTTGAGAATATTTTAAATGTACCACAATGAATTTTCTTTTAATGATTCAATTCAAGGTTCAGGTTTTTGTTTGTTTGTTCTTTCACCCCAAGGTTCAATTTTTATGGTAATGCTTTATTTTCTTTATTCTGCTCATTAAAACTATATTTGAGGGGCTGGGGAGATGGCTTAGTAGAATAAGTGCTTCCCTGGCAACCACAAGGGCCTGAGTTCAATCCTTGGTTCTGCCAAAAAAAGAAAAAAAAAAAAATATATATATATATATACTTGAGAATATTTACATTATTAGTGGAACCAAGAGAAATTCAACATTTTTGCATCTCAATTTCAGTTGTGAATAAAAAAAATGGTTAAGATACTTACGATCTAAATTATTGTCAAAAAGTTATAAGTAAGTGCTTGGTGTCAGCACATTAACATATAATTTGGGGTTGATTTTTGGCTATAAGCAGGAGCCCCTCTCGTTTCATGTCCTCTTAGGAACATCTCTCAGTGTTGGAGGGACTCTTCTTGGTGTTTCTTCTGTAGTTGATTTTTAACTTTCTGTGATCTGTGAATGGAGGTGAGTGGACAGGTGTGCATTTAATTCCAACAGAAACGCATAACTGATTACTAAGGAGGCAAGCAGGTTATACGACTTCCTTGTGTTTTCGAGGCCTATAGGTTAGGCCAATGGCATATAGCCAACATTCCACTATAAAAACCCACAGGGGGTAAGGTTAAAAGCACACTGGGAATTTAAAAACAAGGGAGCTGGGTGTGGTGGCCGATGCCTTTAATCTTAGCACTTAGAGGCCGAGGCAGGAGAATCATTCAGAGTTCAAGGCCAGCCTGGGCTCTACAGTGATTTCAAGAACCAAACAAGGCCATAAATCGCTCTTTCTGACAATGGCTACCTTGAAATACCTTGACCTTCTTCCCTATGGCTTTAGACAAGCTCAGAGTCTGGTTCATCTGAGCATGTGCTGGGCAGGGAGCTGCAGTGTGCAAGAGTTCAAGGTTTAGCTTGAGATTCAGTTCACACTGGATCTGGAAGACCTCCCTTGCTCATAGCAGGCTGGGAGAGCTACCACCTCTTGGCATAGGATGCTGGCCACTGTATGTGGCAGTTTGATCATGCATCCTACCACGTAGGCTTGGTGTAGTTTCTACACTGGGCTCTCTGCTCAGGAGTAAACAGACTGCATTCTTGAACAAAGTCCAGGCTATGTGGGACTTCATAAAGGTTGGCTAAGTTAATGAGTAAATGTGATTGGAAAGCTAGTGCCAAGCAGAGAGGGAATACCACTTCTGGATTTTATTTCACTAGTGAAGGCTTTAATTGAGACCTCCTTGCATGAGAGACCAAAAAAAAAAAAAAAAAAAAAAAAAAAAAAAAAAAAAAAAAAAAAAAAAAAAAAAAGAACACAGAGCTGAGGCAATAGGTGAGTGGCATAAGCACCTGCCTGGCAATGCAAGGTCCTGAGTTTGATCCCGGGTACCAAAAAAAAAAAAAAAATAAAATAATAATAATAATAATAATAATATGAAGGAAAAAAAGAACACAGCAAAAGTACAAGCCTGATGTATCTGGATGATAACAATATGTTCTATGTAAAAGAGAGGAAGGCAGTGGAAGGAAAGAGAGAGCAGAGCCCAGTACGGCTGGAGCTGGACACAGAGGGCTCTGGCCCAGACAGTGGGGGACATTGAAAGGACTGGGTCTTCTCCTGATGGAGCCAGAGCCCTGCAGACTGTGGCAGAGTCATGGCCCGATTCCTGCCAGCATAAGAGGAAACACTTCCTTGGCTGTGACATGAGTTCACAAAACAACATCCTTGGCACTGAGCCCACTGATCAGTGGCATGATTGTAGTTTTGTCCCCTTAATGCCTGAGAACCCGCTGAGGCTGCGCACTGCCCGGTTCACAGCATCTCTCTAGTGGCTGTAGAAGCCAGGCCAGGCAGCCCTGCCCTGGGCTCTGCTCTTGGCAGCAAGAGTGGGTGGCAGTCGAGGTGTAGCAGCGACAGCTCTGCAGGAGTCACTCTGGCCTCTGGAGGAGCAGGGCCTGCGCAGCTAGGGCCCAGCATCTGAGTCTGAGCCCCACAGTCTGTGCCTGCATCTGGCACTCGTGCAAGGCAGGTACCTGTTGACACTCATCACAGGTCACGCCATCCTGGACAGTAGGGTCGGGGGTGAGCAAGACACACCTCTCCAGACCACACACAGACACACACACCTACCCAAACACAACACACCCCAACATATCTACACACACCCAACAGTGACACATATGCAGATACACACACACTAAAACACACACACAGTCAACATATACACACAGGCACACGAGCACAGAATATACAAACACACATACAAACCACAAGACAAATATAGAAATACACAGACACAGCCACACATAGCTATGCACTGATATGCACACACAGATGAAAGCACCAGTGTACACAGACGCAGTCACTTAGCACATACACAGTAATACACACAAACACAGAAATCCCCACACAGATATACATCCAGACACACACAGTGATATACAATATACACACACATGCAGACACACACAAACTCACACCCAGAGAGACACACAAAAACCCATAGAGATGTGTACCCAAGTGCACATACACGTACACACAAACCTCTCCATTATCAAGTATTACAATCCTGAGTGGGTGGGTGTTTGCAGAATGCTTTCTGTAGAAATGAACAGAATGGTGCGCTGGGCTGCCTTGCTCAAGGAGCTGCTGGGTAGGCTCATCACTGGGCAGGCCATCTCTGCTGCCTGGACTTGGCACCTTCCTGTCCGCTCCTGACAGCTTTCTCTGATGAACAAAAGGGAAACCACAAGCCCTTGAAATCCCCCATCCTGCTTAGTGATCTTCCCAGGACAGAGATACCGTGACACTATGAGGACAATGAAAGCATAGGTCCCCTTCGCCCCGCCCCCATTTTTCCAGATAGACAGCAGTACTGAGAAAGCCTTTTGGCCTTCACCTCCCCCAACTCTTCCTGCAGGGGTGGCTTTTACTCCCAGCAGCGAGAAGCCCAGAGCAGGATTCCTGGCTCCAGTTCCACTCCTAGGATCTTCAGAAAAGCCTGTGGGGTGTCCCACTTCCAAAGCTTCTGATGCAACTCTCTGGTGGAGGCTTGGCCTTGGGGCCTTTTCAGATCTTCCCAAAGGCTCTGATGGGAACTGCTTACCTCAAGCATTGTCTTTAATGCTCAACACAGGCTGTTGAGGGGGAACAGCAAGTTGGGATCCACACAGGGCTTGGCACATAGTAGATGTTCAATATTCCTTCATTAAGAGACTCAAAACTCAAACAATAAAAAAAAAGAAAAGAAGTTCATATAGCCAGCATGGTTGTACATGCTTATAATCCCAGTACTTGGGAGGCTGAGGTAGGAGAATTGCAGGGAGCTTGAGGCCAGCTTGGACTGTATAATGAGTGAGACCCTGTATCACAAAGAAGAAAAGGAGGAGGAGGGAGAAAATGAAGAAGGAAAAAGAGGAGGAGGAAGAGGAGGAAAAATTGGTGCTTGTATGTATAGGACAGAGTTGGTAAGGTCCCCAGCCAGACACACACTGACTCTTTCTACAGGGCGGCTAGAGCTCAGAGGGATGCACACTTTCGCATGGCGTTGGTACCTTTTACTCCAAGCACATGTCATTTTAAAAGTTAATAATAATGCAAATGATTTGCCAGCTGTTCAAGAACCCACACATCACCTGTCTTTCACTTCCCTTTTCTTTACCTATTTAAGGCACAGGAAACACCATAAATAGTCTCAAAGAGGAGAAGCCCAAGTGGCAGCCTGGCTGAGGTGTTGAAGTCTGCGGGGGCCACTAGCTATGTCCTCCCACGCCGCTTCAAAAGTCCCTGGGCCCCTTCCAGGCTTGGCAGCCTGGACCCTGAAGAGGGTTGGGGTAATAGAAGCTGGGACTTACCCTGGATGGTAGGGTTCAGAGGGTGGGAATGGATGTCCTGTAGCCAGCTGGCCTTGGCATTCCACAGGGTCATGGTCACAGGGCCAATCATCCTGGTGACCTCACCCTGACACAGCCACTAGGCCCTGCGTCTGAGTATTTCAGAGAGCTCCAGGCAGTATGGAGCAGATGGATTACCAAGGGCTTCTTTATTGATCCTAAAGGCCTCACGGGGTTCTGTGAGGGCTGTATCAGTACTCCATGCTGCCAGTGAGAACACTGAGGCCAAGCCCAAGATCCGTGGTGCTGGAACTAAGCTCCACAAGCTGCTGGATTTGAGAACCCCATACCCAGGAGCTCAGTCTCCAACCATGCTGTCCCTGGGACCCCTGGGACCCCTGTTGTCCATGCTAGATTCTGAGCTAGGAATCTCAGGATGAGACCCACAAATGTCAGTTACAGGAAGTATCGAGATCCCCTCCCGTGCCTGAGGCTTCCTGGAACAGGCTCAGCACCTGCTCCCACCTAGAGGTTCAGGAGCCCAAGGCAGAAGAACACTTGCTCCAGGCCAGGTGCTTAGGGAAATTCAAGCCTCAGCCACCCTTAGGGCTTCAGTCAGATTATTTCTGAGCCGGGATTCAGAGCCAAATAATCAAATAACCAGGGTCCCTGCCAAAGGAGTAAAACCCAAGTTTCTTGATGCCCAAATGCAGACCCCATTGTATTCCCAGCATGCCTAAATTGTGTAAGGGGCTGAGAGCTTTTTTCCCAGCCTGAGTCACCCTCCCCCAGGCCTCAGTCGTGACCATCTCCCTGAGGAGGCCAGGCCAGCCAGGCCCAGAGAAGAATCTGGAAGGAGGAGAATCACAGCAGGCCCTCTAGCCCTCATGCATGGGCTGAGTCAAGTGGGGCTGGGGGCTGGGGCTCTTCAAGACTCCACTCTGGGCCAGGAGCCAAGCTGACCTCCAGGCCTCTTGTTCCTGAAGCCAGGACAAGTATGTCCTTTCTGCCTCCATCTTTCTAAGAAATCTTCTCAGCCTAATACTTCCTGAGGTTTCTACTATAGTGCCAGCAACCTGCTTAACCCCTTGCCTCCCATTCCTCAAGCACTGACTCAGACCCCAGAGGGAAAAGGTCACAGGACTGCAAGGGTCTCAGGGCTCACAGGGAAGGGATCAGGCATCAGGGGCCCTGGAGGCCCCATATCAGCCTAACCTTTTACCTACTGCCCTTAGATAAGGCACTTAGTCCCTTGTAACTCAGTGGCTTCCAACAAGAAGTAGAATTGACAGAGCAACAATATTGAAGGCTTTGTTCTTATAGCCTCATTGTTCTGATGGAGAAATGGAAGCCCAGTGAGGAGCAAGGGCTGGCAATGGCGCCCAACAAGCAGAGAATAGGAACCAGAATCCTGACCTGGACCCAAGCCACATCTGTCTCCTTGCTGAACATTCCAAGTGAGGCAAACCTGCCTACCTGTGGTGCCCAAGAGGGGACAGACTATGGACAGACTGATTTCTTTTTACTAAGACTGACCTCACTTCCTCTGAAGGGCCCAGAAAGCTCAGGCTTGGACGTATAGTATGGCTTGAAAGTGCCTGCTGAGAAAATGAGCCCCTACTAAGTGCTAGGCCCAGGGTACAGGCAGGGCACAGGGCTATGCACCAAGAGAACGTGAGGCCGCAGAAGACACCATGTGAATCAGTGAGGAAGGTGACACAAGCAAGAAGAACTGGGACAGCGGAGCAGTGTGGAACATCACAGATTCCAAGCCACATTATCCAGGCTCAAGCTCTGGCTTTGCTGTGGACTAGCATAGAGAAAGCTCCTCTGCTTCTCTGAGTTCTGGTTTGCTGGGGTCGTGGAGCACCTACTCCATAGCTGTCATGAGAATCATTAGTGAGATACATGTACCCAGGACTCTGTAGTCAGTGCTCATCTGTAACAGCCATGGTTACTTCCTGGAGACAGAGCAGCTGTCTCTAAGCACACATAAGCACATGGGATCCCAGGAGCTGTATGGCTGACCACAGCAGAGCTGCCTTCTTGACTCATGGTGACCAGGGTTTCTGAAAGGCTGTGGCATTTCCCTATGCTGTGAATTCCCTCTAGAGAAGTCTGGATGAGTCCAACCAGACTGAAACCCTTCGTTTCTGCCTAGAGTGGTCACACAGCAATTCCTAGCCAGAAAGGAAAGCCCGTGAGTGTCCTCATTCTAAATGGCCCTATCTGTTGGGCAAAGAAAGGTGCCTACTATCCTGGACAGAGGGTAGGTGTTTCAAGCCGAGCTCTGTCTTCAGCTTGAGGTAATCTCTCTCAGGCTAGTTCCTTTTTCCCTCTGGGCTGCCACATGCCCCTCGGTAATACAAGAAAATGATCTAAAATAAGATTCTGATCTCCACGGTCTGTTTGACAACTAAGACTATGTAATTCTATTTTTGCATTAATAGCATCATTGCCCACACGATAGCTAGCATTTATTGAACACCTGCTCTACTCCAGTCACCAACCTCAGTGACCTCCACCGTAGCAACTGTCAGTCACTAAATGCCACATCCCCATCCCTGGGCATGTTACAGATCCTCCCACTGGAACCCCACAGCCACCCTCTGGATGGGAGCTGACCAGGCGTCACCTGGTGAGATGACCTCATCTGGCCGGTCAGTGGCCAGTGTGAGCCCCAGACTTCTAAGCCATGCCCACATTCCTCAAGCCCTCTGAGGTAGGAATTATTATCTTTGTTTTACTGATTAAAAATTAAAAAAAAAACTATGGTCCAGAGACGGGAGGTGACTCAGCCTACCGCAGTCATCCTGTTTGATAGGACATGCTCCCTCTCTACTCTCTACCTTTGCCTGTGTGTGTGTGTATGTGTGTGTGTGTGTGTGTGTGTGTGTGTGTGTATTGTACTAGAGACTGAACCCAGGGTCTTCATAGCTCTTGCACCCTCGCCTTTCTCTTTTAGGGTATCCCTAAGTCTCTCAATTGTGTGGGATTTTTATTATTATTATTATTTGTTTTTTGGTTTTCGTTTTTTGAGACAGGGTTTCACTATGCAGTTCAGGCTGGGCTTGAACTCACGCTGTAGCCCAGGCTGGCTTCCAACTCATAGCCATCCTCCTGCCTCAGCCTTGAGAGCACAGGTGTGCACTACCACAGTAGGCCAGAACTACGCCCCCTCCCTTGCTAGGGACTGAACCCAGGGGCTTGCGCATGCCAGGCAATGGCACTACCACCAACCACATGTTCATCCCGCTCTATCTTCTTTTATTGGCATTGTCCCAGCCCAGGCTTCAGAAAGATATGCTTATGCTTTGTCACTCTCCACCGCTACTCATAATTCCTGTCAGGTCACTTCGGGCCTATGGCTGAGGCCTGCCTTCCAGGTAAGCGGAGCCTCCCAGAAGGAAGGAAGGCACATATGACAGCTTCCACCCTTGCCCCCCTTTGGGGGGTGCTTCACTAAGGCCAGGAAGGCGGTTAGTCCCACAGGGGGACTTCCCTCTTTGTTGCCTGTGACAATTTCGCCAGCCCGAGAAGATGATTCTGTGGATGAAGAAGTTGAGGTCCTAAATTTGATCCAAACAAGGAAGTGCTGACGTGTGACCCAGGCAAATCCTATTATCAAGGGCACTTTTTAAAATTCCAGCAGACTGTGGAATTATGGGTCGTTCCACTTTTGGTTAAGGAGTTTGGATTGCAGACTATAGGTCCCACCTTCAACCAGGGAGACTAGAAGTAATGAGGGATACAGCTAGGGTCTCAAATGCCCTTCAGTGAGAAGCTTCTACCTTCTGGGAGCTGCCACAGGACACTGACTACTTCCTCTTCTCAATCCTCAGGTTAGGTACTTAATCTGCTTCCCCCAGAGCAAAGAAAAAGGAAGCTGCTGTTTGCCTTAGTGAAGGCCCAGGCAGAATGAAAATCCGAGCCTGAAAGGAGCCTGGTGACTCATTCTCCAACCCAAGGATGAGGCCAGCTAGGGCAGAGGCTGCCTTGGGAAGACCTGGGCTTTTGTTCCTTTGGGGACCAAAATGAATCACTCATCTCGTTAAGTCACACTGGCCAGTCCCAAACTTTCCCAGCTAGAGCCCATACTAGCACTGATGGGAGATGGGCCCGTGGTGGGCACAAAGGAGCAGGGAGGGCAGAGCTTCTCTTCACTGTGCCCTCTCAGCTGAGCCCTGAGAAAAGAGCAGACGAGACCAGTTCTCCGGCAAAGTAGAAGCTGCAAGCAGGAAAGGGAGGCCAGGCACAAGGTCCCTGGAAAGATAATCTGGGGTAAAGGGCACAATCACCCCCACTGCAGTAGCTAGCTAGCACTGCTCGAGACACCACACAACCCTTCAGACTTTCCACTTACTCCCTCAGGCAGTGGGTCAGCAGGCCTTGGAAGGAATCTGCCGCCTGCCCGTCATGTGGCCCACTCTACCTCCCCAGCCCCATTTGGTGGTTGGGGAAACCTAAGGCCCCGGGGCTGGAATCCAAGATTTGCCCTGTGAGTCCAAAGATTTGCTTCTTGTACTGCCTCACCCTCAGCAGGCACGGGAAGCCCATTTCACACGTCCTCACCTGGGCTGCTCAAGGGAAGCTTGCAATGCTCACACGTGCCAGAGCCTGGGTAATTTCAGAGGAGGAGCCAGCCACAAGCAGCAGAAATGTGTCAGTCCTGGTCTCTGGGGCCTCCACATCCCAGCAGGCAGATGTGTGAGCCTGACATCACTCAGCCAGCTGTGACCCTTCTGGGTTGCGCTCCACTGGCTGGCGACCCCTGTGCCTGCTCGCTCCCCCTTCCTCCCTTTCCTCAGCATTAAAGAGACTCCGTGGTGCGGGCAGCGCTCCTCAGCATCTGGCGGAACATTCTGCCCCAAAGCTGAGCTCCTCTCACTCCGCAGGGAGGGCTGGTGACTCATATTTCCATTTTCAGCACAAGGCTAGGCATTAGATCTTTCCATGATCTCTGGGACTGGACATATGGCCCTGGGATTAAGGGCATCAGCTGTGGTGCCAGACAGGCCCAAGTTCAAGCCCTCCCTGTACTGCCTGTTGGTTGATGTGTTTTCGGCAGCTAGCTTACCCCTCCCTGCCTGCTGTGTGTATGTGGGGACTGCAGAAATCAACGCTGAGGTCTTTTTTTTGAAAAGAAAGTCCCTTCCCTTTGGCTAGCAGCTCTGAAAAATGAACTGTTCCCTCAAATTTTTTCCTTTTATATACTCAACTCTCACAATGCGAGGAAAGAAGAAGTTGTTGGTATTAGCCTTTCCTAAATAGGTTAGTAACATTTGTCCAGGCAGTCCCCGGGTTGTGATGGTCCTGCTTACAGCGATGATGCGAAAGCTGGCCCGAGCAGCCCTCCTGTCAGCACGGATGCCAGCAATTCCGTGGGACAGGCAGCGCTTGGGACGGGCTTCTGTGTTTGATGTTTCCACCAAGCTGGAAGCTAACGGAAGTGCTCTGAGCACATTTAGGGTACAGCAGGTCAGGCTATGATGTGCAGTAGGATAAGTGTATACATTCCTGACTTGATTTCAATTTCTAGATAGGGGAGATAGCTCAGAAGAATATGTGCTTGTGTGGCAAGCGCAGGGTCTTGAGTTCAATACCCGGTACTGCCAAAAAAAAAAAAAAAAAAAAAAAAAATTCAATTTCTGATGGCTTTCTTGGAAATATAATCTGAGGAGTGTCTGTCTATCACCTACTATGGGCTGGTCACCTATTAATTAAGGGTATTAGTGGGCTGGGGATGTGGCTCAGTGGAAGAGATCTTGCCTTGCAGGTGGAAAGTCCTGGGTTCATTCTCTAGTGCCACCAACCCATCCCCCCCAAAAAGTGCTATTAACAGACTCTTTTTTTTTTTTTTTTTTTTTTTTCGTATTTAGGAAGGCTCTATAGGGTTTATAAGTTATCACTACATAGATTGGACTTGTAGAGATCCTCCCGTTTTCAGCCTCCCAAGCACTGGGATTACAGGTGCATGCCACCACACCCAGTCTTAATCAACATCTCAGTGTGCCCTGAGGGCAGGGCCAGCATGGCACACCAGGTATCAAACCCCGGTCCCCGAGCCTGCCTAAGCAGGCACTTTAGTCTACTGAGCTATCAGGCTGGCTCTAATAGCTTTGTTTTGATGAGGAGAAAACGGAGGCCCAGGCAGGCAGAGTTATTTGCCCAAGGTCATATAAGCAGTAAGTGGCACATCTGAGGCTCACCCAGCCTGCTGTGCTTCAGCGTGCCCACACTTACTCATTATGCTGAGAAGAGGGAATGGGACCAGAATGGCAGGTGGCCCTGATGCTGGGCCCTGGTGCAAGCCGAGTAAGTATGTACTACTTACTGGCCTTGTCACCACTACTGCTACTGCTTCAGACCAGGCCTGACTCTTACCCTTTTCCACGGGCACTGCCTGCATTTTTAGTCAAACCCAACAGTCAAGAACCTCCTGAGTCTGAGCAGGTAGTGGGTCCACCCCAAATGTGTGGCTTTGGGCAACTGACTTATCGATCCTGGGTCTCAGTTTCCCCTTCTGCCAAATGGGGTGCTTTTCCTCATTCTTTGAGTGGCAACAGGAACGGTGGTGCTTTGTGTGGGCTGAGGCTCTGGAAGCATCACTGGATGCTGCAGCCCAGGTTGCCGGGCTCCCAAGTTTAGTCACTGGGTCTTACTACTTCCTCGATAGAACGCTCTCAAAAGTAAAAGCTTATGTCTTGGGCCCTCCCAAAAAAAGGCAAGAAGTTATTGGTAGCAGAAGATCCTGAAAGACATTCTCCCAGTGAAGTTACAGGTGAAAGCAGGCACAGGTTCTCAGGAAAGGACCGAGGAAATGCAAGTAGGGCCATAGTACTGACAGCAGACAAAATAGGTGGAGGCCTGAAATACTAAAGTAACTGAGAATTAAACAAACAGAGGCCCCTTACCTCCACGTGCCACCCTCAGCTAGCTTCTTGTCTTTATTATCCTTCCCCTCACCTAGCTCTTCTATCATCACTTCAGGTCCAAAGCACTGTCCTGTTTCCCTAGAGAGCCAGCCTGGTCCAGGGCTCCCTCTCTTGCTTGTGTGTCCTTTTCTGAGGCTGCTGGCATCATGACATCTCTCCTGCCTGGTCCTTTTTGACCAGATAGGGCACTTACACCCTCCCTTCCCCACTTTCCCAAAGCACTATACCCAAACTTGCCTGCTGGGGTACCCAAAGGGCTTCTGTTTAATGCGACACTCATGACACCATCTCTAGTACTGGCCTCTGAGTGCAGGGCCCTGCCTACAGTATGGATACCCATTCTATGTGAGTTGAATAAACCTAATGTAGCCTTCCTCTGATGGGTTAGTTAACTGAAAAAAGTTATGAAGAGCTCTCTCCTGAACTACAGAAATAGCTTTTTAGAAATTTCTATAGAAGATTTTCAGCTTTCACTTATGCCTGCTGGAATCTTCGAGACTCACGGCTGCCTCTCACTTTATTCAATGTGCATCAGTTGAGATCGCTATAGAGCACTCAGTATTGCAAGAAATTCAAAATCTTCCAAAGCCTTAACAGCTGACACTATGGACGGAACAGGAAGTCCTCCAGCCACTAGTCAATATCTAGGGGACACTATTTATTTCCAGACCCTTATTGTGTATAAAGTCACAGGAAACAAAATACTTCTCGGAGCTTGCAGTTCGCTGGGGCTGATGAACACTAAACCTACAATTACAGCAAGAGCCGTGGTCATTGACACAGAAAACCTCAAGCAAACAGCGACATTTGAAGGTCCGCTGCTGATTGTGGAAGCCAGCAGGCAGGTTTAGCCTCTCAAATTCATCGCTCATTTTGTGTGACCTTGAGTGAGAGACTTAAATACCCCTAAGGCTCAGTTTCATTGTCTGTAAAATGGAAATAATAATTACTTTCTTCCTAGAGTCACTGTGAGGATTGAAGGCATGATGCAAGTGACTGGCGTAGTGATATTATCATTAGGGCAATGACAACAACGAGCTAGAGCTAATGAATTCTAGCTGAATGGCACAGAATGAGGGGCGGGAGCGATTACTTCCTCCTAAAGCGAGGGTGGTATGGATGTGGCTAGTTTCTCAGGAGAAGGTGGTTATTGAGGCTGAACCTTAAAAGACGGGCTGGATTTCTCTAGAAGGAAGTGGCAAAGAGTGAATCAGTTCAAAAGTAGAAAACTGAGTGATTCAGAGGGTCATTAAAATACAACAAATTTTTAAAACATCTAAACCAAATGACTAGGCTCCTTAAAAATAGGACACTGCCTTGCCAAGCAAGCTCAGAAAGCGTTAGTCAGGCAGAGGAGGTGGCTACTGGGAAATTTCACCCAGTTCAGCATTATTGAGAAGTTGTGGGTTCCTGGACCCTTGTGTAGGGTTGTGCAATCTTGTGGGGTTAAGGTTACCCAAACATTGGTCTCAGGAGTGAAAGGGAACCACTTAGAATAGAATGAAAAAGAGAGAAAAAAAAAGAACACAGGTTGTGTGCCCAGCAGAACAGTCTCAAGGGAAAGTGACCGGTTGTGTTGGAAGTACCTGGGGTGGATCCACAGGCCAGAAGCATCTGCCTTGAGAAACCATGGCACAGAACATCTGGAAGGCAGGGACAGCGCACTTGCAGGGTCTGGGTCTGCTCCTTCTCTTCAGCCCTAGTGTCCTAGATTGCCCTCCACTTCTATCCCTGTTCCCTGCTCACGCTCCAGGAATGTGCCATTATCTTGTCCAACTGGAGGAACTAGGAAGATGGGACTCAAATCCCAGCTCTGACACTTGCTTGTACTGTGTTCTTGGACAAATCGCCTTGTTTCTCTGGGTTTTCATCTTCCAAATGGGAGTCTTAACATCCACTTTACAGGAGGAATAAATGAAACATGCCTGGCCCATAGAATTGTTCAGAAAATATTACTTTCAGCACCTTCTCTCATCCTTCTCCTTTCTCCATGTTACCCTTACCTCTGCTGATTTCTTATTGGGATGAGAGTTGAATGTTTTTGTTATTCCTTTGCCAGAGGTAATGACTCATTTGTGTCATTCCACTGACATGTATCAGTATCCACACTGTGGTAAGCGTTGTTCTTAGACTAAAGACCAAAAAATGATATGAAGACAAAGGGTGGAGGTCATACCCGCCATGGAGACGAGTGGCACTAAACCAAGGAACTGAAAGGGAGAAGCCAACCTTCATTGTAGCCCTACTGTGCACTGGGTGAGGAGATGGACTCTCAAGATCAAGAAGTAAAAAGGGCTCAGTGTGAGGCTTTAAGGGGCACCACTGTGCCAAGGAAGAGACACATGGGCCCACGTGCTGGTCAGCAAGCTGCAGGACTCCTTGAAGGAGGTTGCAGGACCTGGGTACTGAAGGAAGGGTATTTTAGCCCTTCCAAAGGCCCAGCTCCATCAAGGTAGTGTTTGAGGAATAGTTGTGTGCCTCCTTAAAATAAACGAAATAAAATCTTTTAATTTAGCCCTACCCCAGACATGAAATAAGTACTCAATTAAATTATAAACGGGTTTTTTTTGAGGCAGGTTCTCACTATGGCTTTGAGCTCCTTCCACGTCAACCTCTTGAGCACAGGCTGTGCAGGTGTGCACCACCAACTCTGGCTAGTTTAGCACTTCATCCACACTTTATTACTGCTCAATTACCCCTGAGGGCCTTCACCAGCTGTTAGCCAAGTTTCCCTTTCACAGCCTCCCCTGCTGAGGTCAAGGAGAACACCGAGCCTCGTGCCAAGAGAGCCGATGGTGTGGAGCAGGCCGCACTCACTTCCTGCCTCACAGGGGCCTGCGTGTGTCCTCCACCCTGGGTCAGCACGTTCTGTTCCCTTCCGCAAGTAGAACCTCCAGATGCAGCCAGCCAGCTGACCACCATTCTGCTAATGGGAAAGTGGGCTGCACTGTGTCCCCCAGTTACCAGCTCATCCTGGCGAGGCAGGGCCTGGAGATTCCGCAGGCCGTGGGTCTACTGGGTTTGGAGAAGTAGGGACCGAGTCATCCATCACAGGCTCTGCGGTCACTGCCTGTCAGGACTGCGCAGGACAGCTGGTGGGGAAAGCAGCTGATTGCGGCAGACCCGGCCCTCGTCTTGTCAGGGCTGGCTTCCTGGTATGTTACCAGAAAAAAGGTTACATAATCCACGTGCTCATGCCTCTGACAAATGCAGATTGAGTGGTGCCCTGGGCCAGACACTGGTTGCTTAGGCTTGGAAGCAGCGAGGGCAGATACTTCCTGCTGCAGGACACTGAGCTGATGGAGGGACACACACTGAGGGGCCTCTTGTGTTAGCTGAGTGTTTACTGTGGGCAGGGATGGGTGCCAAGCCCTGCGGCAGCACTCTCTCATTTAATCATCCCAGTCCTTGTGTGAGACACATCCTATTGCACCCCTGTTTCACAGAACATAGCGTCCTGCTTTAGGAATTGCTTTCCCTCCCACCCTTCAGCTCTGTACTTCTCAAAAGACAGTAAATTAAGGTGGGGCCCCCTTGGTGACACCTGGCCTAGCTCTCAGCACTTGCTGACCTAACTGGTCAGGAATGAGGGGCCTGTATCTTCTGATAACTGCCAGGCACCACCCACCATAGCCGGGTCCCAGCTCGGAGAACTCACACAAGCCGTCAGAGCAACTTCTCTTCCCCACATTCCTTAATCATCATTACTCTGGACTCAGGCATTTAATTGCTCATCAGTTTCTCCATTCTTTCATGAACAGAGAATTTCTTTCATTCTTTCTGAGCAAGAGTGATCTTTGAATAGATTTTATAGGAGGTGAGTCTCCCTCTCCTCCTCATGCCCTCTCTCCCTGCCTGTAACTGTCACATCATGTGAGCCATGCTGCAGATGGACCAGGCCTTTTCTTGGTCAGGACACCCAGGAAGTCAGAGGAAGTAGTAGCCTCAGCAAGCAGGGGTCAGAAAGAGGGCAGTGCAGGAGTCCCAGGTACACGGGTCCTGTTACTTTGTAGGGATGGCACACCTAGGCACTTCCATCTGAGCTTGAGTGGCCACAAGAAGCCATCTAGGGTTAGGTTGTCTGGGCAGAGAGCAGTGACCAGACCTGTAGGCTTCTTGTGATGCACCCATCACAAGAAGAGGACCAGCATAATAAATGAAGGTAGTCAAAAAGGCAAATTTGGGCTAGGGTGATAGCTTGGTGGTCCAAGTGCCTGCTTGGCAAGCGCAAGAATGCAGGTTCAGTCCTGGGTACCACATGTCACACCTGCCCCCGGAACCTCAGGCACACTATGCTGGTCACTGAAACCAGACATGGTGGCACACACCTGTAATCTCAGTGCCGGGGAGGCTGAGACAGGAGGATCACTACAAGTCCAAGCTGCATAGAAAAACCCTGTAATAAATAAATAAATAAATGAATTTTAAGAATAAGGCAAATTCATGGAAGGTCTTCTGAGTTGGAGGAAAGAATTTAATGCATTTAACAAATAACCATTAAGCCATGGTTTTGTCCTAGAAGCTGTCCTAGATATTGAAGACATTGCTGCACAGAAGCATGATCAAGCTTCTGTCATGAAAGGAATCTACATTCTGGGATGGGAGGATTGGAGCCAGACTGCACCCATCACAAGAAGAGGTTGTTGGGGTTTTAGGACTACTGCAAGCTGGATGATGTCATGTGGGTTGACTGAAGTCTGCCATGGTGGGTGAATTTACATCATCACAATTAATAAACTAAAAGCATCCACACCACCATCACCCTGAGCCAAAGGCTGCTTGTTAAATATTGCCAGAACCTTATTGGAATGAGACAGACAATAAATAATAGGCAAATAAGGGCTGGCCAGATAGCTCAGCTGATTAAAGCACCTGCTTAGGCAGAGCATAGGGGCTGGAGTTCGATCCTCAGCACCTAAAGCCTTGCAGGCCCTGCCCCCAGGGTGTACTGAGAGGGAATGAGACCAGACATGGTGATGCACTCCTAAAATCCCAGGACTTTGGGAGGCTGAAAACAAGAGGATCACTATGAGTCCAATCTGTGTAGTGAGACCCGGCAGACCCTGTACTAAATACATTTAAAAATAAACAACTAAATAGTAGGCAAATAAACAAACATGTTGACAGTAGATTGTGCACAAAGGAGAAGGTAGCAGGGTGTTATGCTAGAGAGGGATGGGTGGGAAAGCGAGGCAGTCAGGGAAGCCTTCTCAGAAGAGGGGACACCTGCACTGAGATGATCAGAGACCAGGCTTTGAAGAGTCAGGGACAGCATTAGGGGCTGAATTGTGCCCCCCAAATTCATCTAGTGAAGCCCTGATCCCAGGCCTGTAGAATGGGACTGTACTTGAAGCAACAGGGGCTCAAGAAACTTGCTACTGGGGCCAGGGAGATGGCTCAGTAGCATAAGCGTTTCTCTGGCAAGGGCAAGGCCTTGAGTTCAATCCCTGGTTCTGCAAAAAAAAAAAAAAAAAAAAGCTTGCTACATGAGAATAGGTCCTTTAGGTAGGTTCTAGCACAATCTGCCTTGTGTCCCTATGAGAAGGGGAGATTAATAATTAATTACATAATATCATTTTTTTTTTAAAAAAAAGACGGGACCAGGAACCTGAGCCAAGCCAGAGAAGGTATCACATTAACACCTGTGGGAAAATGGTCATTAGCAAGTCACAGACAGAAGCCCTCGGAGAAGTCACAAGGCCAACACCTCGATGTGGGATTTCTGGTCTCCAGTTCCATGACAAGTACATTTTCGTTGCTGCAGCCCCCAAGCTGTGGTGTTCTGTTAACTGCAGCCCAAGAATTTGAAGACAGTATTCCAAGATGGGCCTGAGGCTGGCCGATGCCTGGGGACAGGGAAGGCCCCTGTGGCTAGAGCCTACAGGAGAGGAGGAGTGGCCTGAGGGGCAGGCAGGACCTAGATCACACCAGATGTGGTGGCACTGAGGAGTTACCTGGTATTTATGCTGAGTGAGGTAGGTGGTGACCCTCAGGAGAGGCCAAGGCATATGGGAACCATGTAAAGCTCAACAAGAATGATGTCTTTATTCCACATGCTATTTGGGGGACCAGGTGAGCTGGAGAATATTCTCATTTAAACCACTTTAAATATTGAGAAATACAATCAAAGCTTGGGAGTGTGGTAAGAGCAAGCCATTCACCTTAAAACAAGAAAAGCCAAAGATAGATGGCTTGATGGTTAGAGCCACCTTTCTATCTGTAACAGAAAAGAAGAAAAATGCTCTCAAAAATCAACTTCTAAGTTTATTTCACTCTGACAAACACTTAATGAGCCAGTCCTCACAAGCAGGCTTTGTTCTAGGTTCTGGAGCTAGTGGAGATTTAAAAACAGCATACAGGACCCAGATGTGGTGACCCACATCTGTAATTCTATCAGTGCAGAGGCTGAGGCAGGAGGGTTGCTGCAGTTTGAGGATGGCCTTAACTGCTCAATGAGAGAGAAAGAAGAGGGAAGGGAAGGGAAGGGGAGGGGAGGGGAGGGGTAGCAATGACTATTTTTCAGGTTAATTGAAAAGATTGAGTAGCACAAAGAACTTTAAAATGTAAAATTACTAGTTTTTAACTGTTTGATGACCACGATGGTTAGTTTGGGAGTTAAAGTAGGCTGCTGTTCTCTCCCCCATCTTTCCTGAGGTCCTGCTCCTGCTCATAGGTAAGAGCCATAAGAACCCCTCACTTGATGCCATGGCTTGGCCATGGCCCACCAAGGCCTTGTGTGAGAGTTCGGGTCCCCAGCCCAGTGCTAGTGGGAGGCAGTAGAAACTTCGAGGGCCGTAGCTTCTAGAAACCTTCTGTTCTTTGGAGGTGTGTTTCATTAGGGTGGAAGGACCCCAGTCTGCCCTCTTTCACTTCTTCTCTTCCCAGCCACCCTGAGCTGATCAGCTCTGCTCTGCCTTGTGCTGCTACCTGCTGGGTTGGACATGCCCCAGAGCAGTGGGGCCAGCTGGTAACTGACGGAGCTGTGAGACAAAAGAAAGCCTTCCTCCTCAGGAGCTGACCAGCTGAGGTATTTGTTAACGAGTACCAGAAAGCTGCCTAACGTGGACAGGGGACACTCTGGGCGCCCCTAGCTCACCATTTTCCACCTTTCTGAATACTTCCTTCTATAGATGTATATACACTATTTTTAAGTATATATTAAGTAATTACACTGGATGCATGGCCTATATCTGTAATCCCAACACTTGGGAGGCTGAGGCAAGAGGATCACTGTGAGTTAGAGACCAGTCTGAGCTACATAGTGAGACTCTGTGTCAAAAAAAAAAAAAAAATTAAGTTAAATTAAAATTTAAAACCAAAAAGCTATACAGTCACGGGGCCCAGAGAAAAAAAAATAGCAAAAGGCAGGGATTAACTACAACCTGTCCCTGTCCTGTCTTCTGACTACTGAAAGGACAGCCCAGTGAGAAGTGGCTCTCTGACTCCCTCATAGCCTAAAGCAGCCCTTCCGTCATCCCTCAGCCTCGGAAATGGACTTGGAAATATTTAGGCAAGGAATGCACAAGGCCAGGTGTGTGGACCAGGGCAGCCAGCAGCAATATTTTATATCAAGCAGGATGTTTAATCTTCACGTGGCTCCCAAGTTATCTAGCCACACTGAGAGGAGCCAAGACACCTGCAGAACGGCACCCAGCGGTGGGGACAGAGACAGGGAAAGGCCAGGCCACCTAACCACATTTTAGGTTCTGTCATTTCTTGGCTGTAAGTTCTGGAGCAAATTCTTTGTTTTCTGAGCTTCAGTCCTTTCTATAAAACAGTGGTAGCGATGACTATGTTTCAGGTTAATTGAAAAGACTGAGTGGCACAAAGAACTTTAAAATGTAAAATTACTAGTTTTTAACTGTTTGTTGATGCCAGGAATATTCTGATGGTCCTCCGAGGGTGATTTCAGCACACTTATTTCCTGGTCATAATCACTTCCTCCTCCTCCCGGCTACGTCATCCCCACCCTGACCTCACCACTCTCTCCACCCTGCCCCTCCCATCAGCCACCTCACCGACTTCTGCACCGAGGTCAGCCCAACCCATGCCCTGGGCTCTGCCAGCCACACTTTCTCATTTACCCCAGGCTACCCTTTGGACCTTTGCCCTTTTCCTGCCCTTTTCAGACCCTTTAACTTGAATCTGAAGAAACAGCATGAATAAGGTACAATTACTGTAATCCCAGCACTCTGGAGGCCAAGTCTGGAGAAGCCCACTGAGCCCAAGGACAGCCTGGGCTCCAAAGGAAGTTCAAGACCAACTTGAATTACACAGCAAGACACTGTCTCAAAAGCAGCAGCAACAAAAAGCTCTCATCAGTGTGTGGACCTTCCTAGGGGGGCAGTTATATGTTAATCTGGATCAAACTGAGCTTTGTGTCTTGACTGGGGAGCAAAGGGTGAGGAAGGGGTTGGGAAGCCAGCCTGGGAGCTAGAGATGGGAGTCAAATTCTTCTTCCGTACTTCCTCATCAGGGGAGAACGATCTCCCAGGGGTAGGGGTCATTTCACCTCTGACCCCATAGTTTTCATCTGTCAAATAGAAGAATGATTCCTGCTTAACAGTTTTGAACCACACACTGCTGACAGTGTGCCAAAGACACAAGTGAGAGTTTGGTCATTGATAGCAATTGAATGGAGGTGAATTTGTGCAGTGTCTAGGAATACAGACCAGGAGCTTAGTCTTCATCTTAGGAGTGTGGCAGCCAGGCTCTGAGCAGAGCAGGGGCCTCAGGTGGTGGAAGTCATGTTCAGGCTGCAAGACACAAGAGGAGAGAGGCAGGAGGCAGGAGGCAGTGTGACTGAACTGTCAGAGACAGTGGCGGCGGGGGGGGGGTGAGGAGGAGACAACCTGAGTGCACCTTCCCTGTCCCCTCTGCTGCCCATTTGAAGTTCTCCAGGACTTCAACCTGGCAAAGGGGCAGGAGGAAGAGCAGTGCATGAAAGGGAGGGAAAATAAAACGGGAATCTAATCTTCTTTCTTAAGCTTTTGAAACTCTGGCTGCAATCAGAAAAACAAATACACAGGGTGATGGTTAATCTTGGTTGTTGGCTTGATTTGCTGGAGAGATGAAGTGATTTGCAGGTCCTACGTGAAGGTCATGAAGGCGTGGCTTGGGGACTGTGGCTCCTGGTCCTCCTCTCTCTGGTGTTCCTCCCCTATGCTTGGTCACCTTGGAAAGAGCTTTGCTCCTTTGGCCCCTTCCCCCTGTGATGCTCCTGTCACCAGGAACTGACTCCTCAGAAGCTATAAACCCAATAAACTTCTCTGTCTCCAACTTGTCAGGTATTCTGTCTGGCAACATGCAATTTAGAAGGAAAATAAAAGTTTTTGTTGAGAAATAATAATAGCTCCTTTTCAATGAGCTCTTATCAGTGCAGGCCAGGTGAGTCATCCTGCTCTATTATATCAGGTAATCTGTAATCATCACCTCCAGGGAGGTCATGCTCATCTCCACTTTAGAGATTTCTACACAGGCTCAGGAGTGGTGGATGGAGGGCAAGGCTGCAATTCAAGATTGCCTAACCCCAAACCTCAAGCTTTTAGGCTGGGTGTGGTGGCGCACACCTAGAATCCCAGCGCTCTCGAGGCTGAGGCAGGAGGATCATTGTGAGTTCGAGACCAGTCTGGACTACAAAGTGAGCTCAAGGCCAACCTGAACTGCGTAGCAGGACCCTGTCTCAAAAAGACAAAACATAAATAAATAAAATAAAGTGAGACTAAAGGATGAGAGTCGCTCCTCTCTACAAACACTCAGTAACCTGCAGTGAGATGTTACATCATATGGTATCAAGGGGAAAAGCACGCTAGAGACAGTGCAACTAGTGGATCAGAGTCAGCAAACCTCTACACGGTCATAAGACTCTATTTACAAAAAGCCCCACAAATGTAAAGGGCCCAGGGTAAGTTGTCAACACTCTTTGAGGGGAATTATGAAATTTCCTTAAGTGATTGAAAAAAACTTAGGTGTACCACCAGTGTGCTGGTACAGTCTTGTAACCTCAATGCTCAGGAGTCCAGGGCAGGAGATCACCACAGTTTGAGGCCAACCTGAGCTGCACAGTGATCAAGACCAGCCTGAACTTTGTCTTAAAATACCCCCCAACCAAAAATAAAAGAAAGACAACTTAAATACATGGAGATGCATGCCGTGTTCATACACCAGAAAGCAGTTCTCTGCAAATTATACTCACACGATTAAAATCAAAAGCCCAGTGGAGCTTTTCATATAATTCAATAAGCTGAATTGCAATTTATAAGGAAGAGCAAAGGGCCACTCTCAAAGCAGGGTTCTTGGCAGAGAACTGACCTGCCAGATATCAAGTTTTATTATAAATAAGCCCAATTAAAATGGTATGAAATTGAAAGGGCCAGCCAGATAGCTCAGCAGATTTAAGCACCTGCTTGTGCAGACACGAAGACTGGGGTTCGGCTCCTGGCATGCCGTGCCAGCCCCGCCCCAGGGTGCACTGAGATGGTGATTGAGGCTGGGCCTGGTAGTGCACACCTGTAATCTCAGTGCTTGGGAGGCTGATGCCAGGAGAATCACTGTGAGTCTGACCTACAGAGCGAAACCCTGTAGGTCCTTCACTAAATACCAAATAAATAAATGAAATAAAATGGTCTGAGATTGGTTCAAGGGTTGAAAAATAAATGAATGGAACAGAATAAAGATCCCCCAGATGGATCCACATATCCAGAAAAATCTGTTGTTTGAGGGAGAATGCCCTGAAAATGAGTGGAGAAAGAACTGATTTCATAAATAAGGATGGAACACCTGACTATCCAATGGAGAAAATAATACTTCAGCATACGCGCAACAATCAACTTCACACAATCAATTTCAAATACACCAAGTCCTTCAATGTGAAATAAAAAATTTAAAACTTAAAACTTTTAGAAGAAATGCCGCCTATCTTTGTGATCTCAGGAGAAAAATAGATGTTTTAAGTAAATGATACAAAGTCTAGTAACAGAAAAAGACTGATATATTTGACTAAAAGTAGTTTTTTCTCAGCAAAAAACATCACCAAGACATGAAATGACAAGCCATTTATCTGGAGAAGATAAATGATCAAACTTCAAAGTAGGTGAAAAGTTTAAGCAATTCATAAAACTAAAGCAAACAATCTCATAGGAAAAGGGGCCCAAACCAAAACTAATTGCCATGAGAGAAAACAAATATGACCAAGGAATGTACAACAAGATGCTCAGTCTAGTTATTATTTATACAAATGCAAAATAAAACCACAACAAAATATAATTTCTTTTGTACTTAACTAATGAAAGTTGAAAATCTACCAATTGTAGGGGTCAGGCTATGGAACAGTAGAATGATCACCCACTCTCTATAATAGCGTAGAGAGGCTGGGGAGATAGCTCAGTGGTCTAAGTGCCTGCTTGGCAGCTCAAGGACCCGGGATAGGTCCCCAGTACCACATGCCGTGCCGGACCCTAAGAACGCTGGGAACGCGGTGCTGGCCAATGAAACCAGGCATGGTGACGCATGCATGCCTGTAATCCCAGTGCTGGAGAGGCTGAAACAAGAGGATCACTGTATGTCCAAGACCCTGTATCAGATAAATAAAGATTTTTTTAAATATAGCATAAAATAGCTAGATGTGGTGGCGCATGCCTGTAACCCCAGCGATCAGGAGGATCATTGCATTCAGTGTTAGCCTGGGCTACAAAGTGAGCTCAAGGACAGCCTGATCTTCATTGTGAGACCTTGTCTCAAGAAGACAAATAATAATAACAACAACAACAATAGCATAAACTGGTGCTGCCACTTTGAAAAATAGTATACATTATCTCTTAGCAATCTAACATCTGAGATTCAAGTAGGTATATGAACAAGAATGGACAAAGCTATTGTGTTTATTAAAAGCTGGGCATTTGCTGCAAGCCTATAATCCCAGCACCTGGGAGGGAAGTTGAGGCGGGAGAATTGAATTCAAGGCCAGCCTGGGCTACATGTGATACCCTGTCATAAAAAGAAAAAAAAAAAAATCCTAGAACCTCTCACACATACCAAGATGGCTATGTTTTAAAAGGTCACCAGAAAATAACAAGTACTGGTGAGTATATGGAGAAAGCAGAGCCCTCATGCACCTCTGGCATGAGCTAAAATAGTTCATCTTCTCTGGAAAGCAGTATGGAAGTTCTGCAGACAATTGCAAACAGCTACCATGGGTCCAGCAGTCCCACTTCTGGTACATCCCTAGAAGAATGGAAAGTAGAACCCTAACAGATCTGTGCTCAGCCGCACCTGTAGCAGCATTATTCACAACAGTCAGAAGGTGTCTGTCCGCAGTGGACAAACGGACGAGCACAGTGGGATGTGAACAGTCCCTGGCTCACCCCAGTGGGCCTCCGGATTTTTTGATTTTTACAACAGTACAAGAGCAAACCACACTGAGTAGAAATTGTACTTTGAAATATGAACTTCGATCTTTGCTTCCTCTGTGCCACACCATCCTCTCCCTGGGTGGGGAGCCCCTGTACCAAGCACAGCTGCCATGCGGTCCCACGGAGAAGTGGCCTGTACGTCACGTGTGCGGAGTGGTCCTGCCTGGCTGCCGTAAGTACGGCAGATTCCGTGCATTTTGAATTTATGAAGATGCAACTCCATTAGTTGTAGAGCATTTTTTATAAACCATGGAATGTTCTACCTTTTTTCATCAAATAAATTAAAAAAAAATATTTACGGTTATTTCTGTATAGAAAATTCTGAGTTCTAGAACAAGTGTATGGTTTCTCTCGTGTGAGAAACCCAAAATATAAATAAATTAAAGAGGTTGAAAAAAAAGATGAAGAATAGGAAGCGAGGAGATAGAAAGGGAACCACGAGAAGGGGGGCATGGGGGAAGAGATGAAAACAAATTAAACATACTATGTACACTTACCAACTCCACATGATAAGTGGAGCAAACGTGTACTATGAAAATACCAAATCGAGGGGCTGGCAGATAGCTCAGTGGACTAAAGTGCCTGCATAAGGAGAGCACAGGGGCCCAGGTTTGATCCCTGGGGTGCTGTGCCCCCCCCCCAGGGCACTCTGAGACTGGGTGCGGTAGCAGGCACCTGTTGTCCTAGAGCTTGGGAGGCTGTGATCCTCTCACAGGAGAATCACTGTCTGATCTACGTAGCGAGACCCTGTACTAAATACAGAAAACAACAACAACAACAAATACCAAATCTATTAGAGGCAACAAATTAGTTCAGCGGCCAGGGAGATGGCTCAGTGGAATAAGTGCTTCCCTGGCAAGTGCCTGAGTTCAATCCCCAGTTCCACCAAAAAAAGAGACATAAAGGACATAAGAGTAGCAATTGTACATCTCTAAATCAGCAACAAACAGGTAGAAAGTACCTAGAAGTAAATTTAACAAAATATACCCAGTAGAATATTATTCAGCTCTAAAAAGGAAGGGACTTCTGACACACGCCACAGTGTGGATGACTCTTAACATTTTACAGGAAATAAGCCAGCCACAAAAGGATAAATAGGGGCTGGGGAGATGGCTCAGGAGAATAAGCGCTTGTCTGGCAAGTGCAATGGTCTGAGTTCAATCTCCAGTTCCACCAAAAACAACAACAAAAAAGGACAAGTGCTGTGCGACTCTACATCTATGAGGTCCTGCAAGTAGTCAAGTTCTTAGAGGCAGACAGTAGAGTGATGGTTGGCAGGAGGGAGAGGAGGAAGGAGTGGGTAATTATTCTCTAGTTGATAGTGTTTCAGATGAAGAAGAGGAAAGAGTTCCAGGGACGCGTGGCAGGGACGGTTACACAGCAACCTGAATGCACTTAATGATGTCACTGAAAATGATGGAGAGTGGTAAAATGTATGCTGTATTTTTCCACAACAACATTATGTATCATTGATAATTTACCTGAATAAAATATTTTGAAGGTGGTAAAATAATCCTGGAAACCACCCACAGGTGCACGAGGAAGAGAATAAATAAAGTGGAGCGGAGTGTATGCATATGATGTACTCCTATGCAGTGAAGAAAACAAAGAGCTACACCTGTGCACTTCAGTACCGGTGAATTTCATATGCAGTGAATTAAAAAGGCAAGCTGCAAAAGAAGACACTCCAATTATATAAAGGTCAAAATATTAGAGCAGGCTGGGGAGATAGCTCAGTGGTTTAAGTACCTTCCTGGTCCTCAATTTGATCCCCAGTACAAAACAAAAACAAACAAACAAACAAAAAAACCCCCAGCATTTTGGAGTATAATTTACATGTATTAAAACTACAAAGGAAAGCAAAGCATGATTCCCACAAAATTCAAGATGGTGCTTACCTTTAGGTGGGTTGGGAGGGGCAGATGTATAATCAGAGAAGGGAATGGGGGAACTTCTTTTTTTTTTTTTTTTAATGTCTTTTTGAGACAGGGTCTCACTATGCAGTTCAGGCTGTCCTTCAGCTCACTTTGTAGCTCAAGCTGGTCTTGAGCTCACAACAATCCTCCTGCCTCAGCCTCCCAAGTGCTGGGATTAAAGGCATGCGCCACCACGCCCGGCAATGGAATGGGGGAACTTCTAACAGTAGCATATTATGTTGAGCAGTGGGTATTTGCTATGGCCTGTGTCTACATGTCATAAGTATTCTAGATTGAGCCATCTCTGAAAAATAACCCACTCATAAGCCTCATGAGTGGGTTATTTTTCAGAGATGGCTCAATCTAGAATATGTGATTCTGGGATTAAGTGTGTGTGTGACACTCAAGCAGTCCACTGACCGGTCTGGCAGCACCCTGATTCCAGTAGCCTGGATACAGTCTAAGGGACAGAAAGAGGCTTGCTTAGCCTGGCGTGGTGGTGCATGCCTGTAATCCCAGCATTCGGGAGGCTGAGGCAGGAATATTATGAGTTCGAGACCAGCCTGAGCTACAAAGAGAGCTTAAGGCCAGCCTGAACTGCATAGTGAGACCCTGTCTCAAAAAGACAAAAAAAAAAAAAAGAAAGAAAGAAAGAAAAAGGCTTGCTTCATCCCCTGTTGCTTTGCTGCCTTCAGTCTACCGTAAACTATTTCTTCTCTTTTATGCCACCCTGGTTTGGAACCACCCAATCATGGACTGAAACTTCTACACATAGTGAGCCAGATAATCCTTTCCTCCTTTAACTTTGGTGCTGGGTATTTTGTTACAGGAATGAGAAAAGTAACTAAGCCAGTATTCATTCTAGATTCCTTCTTAAAATTGTATAAGTGTTATATATACTTTTGGCACATGTACAATATTACAGATTTTTTTTTTTTGATTCTACACAGAAAAAGGAGTGGAAGAACTCTAAAATGATGTCTCAGGGGAGGGGTTTCTGTACTTTCCACTTTCTGTTTTTTTTTTTTTTTAAATACTTTCTTGTGCTTTTTTTTTTTTTCTTTTGTGCTTTTATATGGAAGGAGCATGAAATTATATTAAGAGAAAAGGAATGAAGAGATCTTTGCCCTGAAATTTGTTCAGAAAAAAGGGAAGTGAAAAGAAACAAGTGAAAGCTTTGAGTTCACGCCCTCACAAAAGATGACGTTGGAATTTTGAAGCGGAGCACTACTAGAGATAACGTGAACCCTCCATCATGTTGGAGAAGTAGGTGCTCCCCCCACCGACTGGACTTCTCGGTTCCTCTACTCAGAAAATCCCTGCCAGTTTCAGCAGTAGGCAGATGTCCCCCTGAAATGAGGTGACGTAACCACTGGCGTGAGGCTGTTTAGGCAGCCCTTGCTGGGATTAATTACAGACACAAATCCCCTTGCAGTAGCTGTAAATATCAGATGAAGGAGAGAAAAAAAGGAACATAGCAGAGCTATGAGAAATTGCTGAGATGGGAAATGAGAAAATGTGGTCCAGTGTAGTCAGCATACATCTGGATGGGATGACTGATGCCTTTTGGGTAAACTTATTCAAGAGATTTTAGATTTCTCATCCAGTCCTGTCATCTCATATCCCTAACCTCCCTCCAATCATTCTAGAAAGTCCCAGTACAGGACACACTCAATTATCCACTGTCTGGAGGCATTGTGTATTGCACAAATACATATGCAACACCTACCATGTGCCGAAGCCTTGTTGGAGGCTGAGGAAGGCAGGTGACAGGGACAGCAACCCTCCCTTCGAGGTATCAGGGCAACTAGAATGGGATGGGAATGCTTTTTCTTTCTCTCTCTCTCTCTCTCCCTTTTTTTTGGTGGAATTGGGGATTGAACTCAAGCCCTTACACTTGCCAGGCAAGTCCTTATTCTACTGAGCCACTTCCCCGGCCCCGGAAATGCTTTCATAAAAATATATGTGAGATACCTGACCCCTGCTAGGGGCAACAGGAAGAACAATCAAGAGATGGCTCTTGTACCATCATAAAGAAAGAGTTATAGTAAGTTAGGTAACGAAGAGTTTGAAGTAGGAAAAGTTCTTCCAGGCAAAGAAGACCATACAAGAAAAGATTTGGGAAAGAAAAATGCCACTACATGAAGGGAAATTCAAGTAGTCTCTCTCTCTCTCTCTCCCCCTCCCTCCCTCCCTCCCCCCTCCCTCTTCCTCCCTATCCCCCTACCCCTACCCTCTCCCTCTGTCTCTCTCTTTTCTGGAACTGTGACTGGGGGCAGGGCCTGACCAGAAGGCAAGATGGAAATGAGTCCTTTCCGTCATGATCAATCTGCCACTTTTGTGATCTATTTGATGATATCATGAGCCAAAGGAAACTGCGGGTAGGAACCGCAGGCAAATTAGGTAAAGAGTTTTTTGCTAGTTTTTCATTACCATTACACAATATTAAGGACAAGCAATTTATAAGGAAAGAAGGTTTATTTAGGGTCATGGTTTAATGTTTCAGTTCACCATTACTGGGTACTCCTGTATAGGACCTATGGCAGTTCAGTACATCGTGGCAGGAATCTGTGACAGAAGAGGCAAGTTCACTTCAGGGCAGCTGGGAAGCAAAAAAAAAGACAAGAGAGGGTCCCAGTAGTCCCTTCAAAGACCACCTTCAATGACCTCACTCTCTTCTTCTAGGCCCCACTCTTTTTTTTTTCTAATGTACTGATACACGGTCTCACTACGCTGCTCAGATTCCTAGTGATCCTCCTGTTTCTGCCTCCCTAGCACTGGAATTACAGGCAGGCACCACCAGGCCTATACTTGGTGGCTGGCTCAGAGCCCTAGGAGGCTGCACTCATGAAGGACCCTCCTGTTTAAATCTCTTCCTAAACATGTTCCTTTGTGAAATTAAATCTGTACCATTCCTTTGGTTAAGCAATCAGTTGGTGCCAAAACAAGAGTAAATGTCACAGAAGCAGATTCTGTTTTGATAACTGATTTAAGCCAGATGAGAGTTCTTGCTGAATGTGTGGTTTTGAGGGGCAGAACGATGATCATGCACCAAGGATTCTGAATCAGATCATGCCCTCTTCTGGGGACAGGATACGGCTGATGTCTGTATCCTGCCTGTGTAACGCCTAACACCCTTCCTGGTGCGCATTGAGCAGTTCTGGAATTTGATTCACATAGGAAGCTGAGTCCAAGCTCTCCTAAAAACATAGTTGTTTGTGAAGGAACAAAACCATGAAAACAGAATGGAAGGAATTTGCAGAGCAGGAGGAGGCTGTGCTCATCGTTCTGACTCATTCTCCCTACTTTGTGGGACTGTGACACACAGAGGAGGGATATGGCTTTGGGTCCAGCCAGATCCAGATCCAAAGGAGCACCGAGGGGAGGACACAGAACCAACACCTGACCCTCCCGCTGGGAACTAGCTTCACTTTGCAGAGGAAAACACTGAGGCCAGAGTGGAGAATGGTCCCCCAGGCTCAGGTCCTGAGCTCTACCCAGCAAACCCCTCTCCCACACCCTTTCCCTCACCTCTGACCATGCAGCTCGGGGGCTGCTGGGAGCCAGCTCTCCACCTCTGGTTCAGTTGCCTTGAGAAATGCAATTGGCTGGAAGCCCTGAAACTGGTTATTATTGGACTTGCTTCCATTTGTCATAACTTATGGAGTGCTGAACACCTAGACTTGAAGGGAGAGAGTTCCTGTGCTGTGGCAGTGGCTTCTCACCAACTTGCAAAGGGAGAGAGGTAGGGCTGGCAAGATAGCTCAGCGGTCTAAAGCGCCTCTCAGGGACCACGGTTTGAGCCCCAGCACCACATGCCATGCCAGCCCCTCCCCCCAGGGCAGACTGAGCTGACCCCCCCCAGCCCCGCAAAAAAAGAATCTGTGATGTGTAGCGAGACACTGTAATAAATAAATGAATTTTTTAAAAAAAGGGAGAGAGGTAAAGGAAGGGAAGAAAGGAAGGAAGGGAGAGAGGGCAGAAGGATGAAGGAGGGAGGGAGCGAAAAGGGACCTCTAATTCTACACATCACTAACTTACAGAAGAAGAGGTTGAGGCTCAGGGAAGTGCAGGGCCTCGCTTCTGAGTCACCTGACTCCCTCTTCTCACAGAGAAAAGATCTTCTGTTCCTGTTTCCTCCTCAGTCAGTTGACACCCAGCTGTCACGGCCCGCCCTGAGGAAGCACAGCACAGTCATCAGCCAGCAGAGCAGACACACCTGTGCCTGATGTCAGGCCGCCTATGGGTGCTGACACCAGCAGTGACACACTCACACTTGGGCCACAGGAACCCAGAACCCTAGATCCAGGGTATGGAGCAGGGACAGTGGGATGAGCCTGTAGGGTGGGGCAGGCGCTGCTGCTGGCAGGAGACTAGAAGGATGAACTTGGGGAGAGCTATGCCCAGCCCTGCTCTGTGCCACACATCTGAGGAAAGGGGCCCGGTGAGCGCCAGGTCAGAGAGATGTGGAGAGGGTGAGCAGGTGGTGCTGAGTCACCCGCAGCTTTCAGGAGCCTCTGCCAGAGGCAAAAGCACTTCAGAGTCTTCACTAAGGAGTAGCAGGAAGCTCAGAGCTGCTGTGATCAGAATTGCTCCCTCTGTGTGGATCCAAAAGATGCTACTTTCACAGTGACACCATCCCTAGAGTTCTGCTCAGAGTAGGAGGGTGAGAGCAGATCCTTTAATCACTCATATAAGCAATTCTAACCCCAGATTAGCAATGTACAAATCAAGGCACAAAAAAAGTTCAGTAAGTTGCCCTGGTCACACAGCCTTAAAAATAGAGGCTAACCAGGAACTGGGATGAGATTGAAAAGCAGGTCTGGCACAATCCAAAGTATATTATCTCATAAGACTGGGAATCAGGGGTCCTAGCAGTTAATGTGTTGATATGGAAAGACAGCAAGCCCGTCTCAAGCAAGAGCTAAGACCGAATTGTGAGCAGGGGCGTACTGGTGCCTGCATATGAGGCCAGAGCTCCAGGACTGAGACTGGCGGATTGTGAGGGTTTTTTTCTTTTTGTCTTTTTTGAGACAGGGTCTCACTATGCAGTTCAGGCTGGCCTTGAGCTCACTTTGTAGCTCAGGCTGGTCTCAAACTCACAACAATCCTCCTGTCTCAGCCTCCCAAGTGCTGGGATTACAGGCCTGAGCCACCACGCCCGGCAGATTGTGAGGATTTTTTGGGGGGTGGAGCCAGGGATTGAACTCAGGTGCTTGCGCTTGCCAGGAAAGCACTCATTCAGCTGAGCCATCTCCCCTACCCCAAGATTGTGAGTTTGGGCAACTTAGTGATTTAGCAAGACCTTGTCTCAAAATAAGAAACAAAAGCACGGCTGGGGACATAACTCATAGAACAAAGGTCCTGGATTGTATCTCTGGCCTAAAACAAGACTGAACTGACCCTTACAAAAAAAATTCGTTTTTTATTTTTATTTTTTAAGTTAAAATGTTACATTTATTTTAACACACCTAAATTAAGGATGGAAAAATGAGACAATAGAGTATAATATACAGAGGGTATCAAAGATGAAGCATTTCTAAAAATCATGCTGTAGAAAACATAAAGAATGACACAATGGAGAACAGGCCTGGTTTAATCAAGAAACTTGCATAATTAATTGATTTTTAACCCTTTGCAATTACAATAATCTCCAAAGGATTTGGCAATAATTTTTTTTTTCTATTTCCAACCTTCTAAAGTAGATAAAGCTAATTTTAAGAGCTCATAAAAGTTAAGCACAGGCCGACCAAATAGCTCATTCGATTAAAGGGCCTGTGAGCAGGCACAGGGGCCCTTCATGACAGCCCCGCCCCCAGGGCTTGATGAGAGGATGAATGAGCCTGGGCGTGGTGGTGCATGCCTGTAATCCCAGCACTGGGGAGGCTGTAACCAGGGGAGTCACTACGAGTCTGATCTACTAGTGAGACCCTGAACACCCAGTAGACCCTTCCCTAAAATACAAAAAGAAAAAAAGTTGAGCACAACAATAAAATTAAGTCCAGCAATCCAGAGTAATGAAAGGCAAAAGATCCTAAATAAATGCTTTCGTCAGAAAACCCTATGCCCAGGATCACCCCCCAGGGTCCTCACTAGAGAGCAGCAGCTGCATGTGCGACCTGGGGAGCTTGTGACTGCGCTTTGTTCTCTACTCCTTAAGAATAATTTATATGGGGAGGTGATCTTTACAGACAACCTGCACCCATCTACATTAAACGTTCTACAGTAGCATCATTATAAGGCCACAATATTTCTTTTAGTTTTTTATTTGGTTACTTTGAAACAGGATCTCACTGTAGTTCAGGCTAGGCTCAAACCCACAGCAGTCCTCTTGCCTGAGACTCCTGAGTGCTGGGATTGTGTACATGTGCCACCATGCCTGGCAATGTAGTGATTCTAATATCAGTGTTTTAACTGAATTGAGATAGAGTTTTAACTGAATTGAGGTTAGACATTTTTAAATACTACATACATCATAACTAGTACATTAAAATTATTTATACTATTTATATCTAACATCCAAAGAAAATTTACTACTAAATTCTTACAGTCATACTTATTAATGGATCCTATAGATATAAGTATAGATCAGCATGATTTTAGTGTCTATTCTTTTAGTAATCAGAAACACAGCATGTACAGAATAAGAAAGTGGTGCAGCTGCTCATTGATCACAAAAGCTTTTCAAGTTCTCTGTCCAAGCTCAGATGCAAATCCTCAGATCAGCCAAGTTGGATCCAATTCTTCATCAGAAAGTGCCGTGGAGGTTGTCAGATGCCTTCCAATGTAGATCCCCTTCCAGTGGCTAATAGATGAGACAGCAGCAGAGACGTAAGAAAGACCTTGGGAGATTTTGCTGAGAAGATGACCCCTTTCTTCATAACACTCCTGTTTCTCATGCTGAGTGTAGCTGTGTGTTTTGAGCGCTTAAGCAGGAGCTCCTAAGCAGGGGGGATGTTTTGTGGCTGACTTGATCAAGCCCATATCCAACCTGAGTTTTTCTTCAAGATGCTTTCAACTTCTTTCCTTCCCTCCATACAATCCTCCTCGACTGAGAGCTGTTCTTCTCTCCAATGCCATGTGTATCCATTTCAGAAGCTCTGTTAATATCTTGTGGCATCTGTGAGCAAGGGGGCCATCACAGTGAGAACTCTCGGAGCTACTCCGTCCAGATTCATGCAGGACATCTAGTGGGATTTTTTCCATGTCACCATTATAAATAGAAACTGAGGCTGGAACACAGCTCTTGTTGCTGAAGAGCAGTTCTACCCAGGAGCCCGGCAGGTTCTCCTCCTGCAGCCTGGGGACCCCACTCTGCAACATAGCACTTGAGGCTCCTCAACCAGGGCTCTGTGCCCAGCTGTGACAGTGCCTTCCTGAAGATCATGAGATGGCTGGTGAGCCTCAGGCCTGCCGCTCTACGTTCTACAAGGGAAGCTTGTGCTCCAAGATTTGTCTAGATTCAGAGAAGGACTCAGGAAGGAGGATGAGGGCGGGGCTCAGAAAAGCAATGTAAAGGATTGAGATGGCGCTTGTGTGTTGAGAACACCAGCAGGGCTCCTCCAGGAGCCAGTGAGCCCCATAGGTGCATGTGTCACTGTGGAGGGGCATGTCTGGGTGTTTTACACAAAAAGAAAGCGAACTACACACGACATTGCTGGATTCAAACAGATCCAAAGGGATGCCTGAAAATGCTGTAAGGAAACCAGAAACTACAAAAAAGGAGCTTACTGTGTCAGTCAGTGTCCTGACCTGAAAGTGGTAATATTTTCTAGTGGTTAGAGGAGAATTTAACAAACAGTGTTTTCGAAGTATGGAAAAGTACAGGGAAATGACAGGAGAGCTGTTGGAGCTACTGGCAGCGGAGCGCTGTCACTGTACCTAGGTCTGAAAGGACAAGGGGAGACGGTTGCCCAAACTCAGCAAGGGGGAAAAAGGAGCAGACAGCCACCTGACTGGAACTGAGGGACAGACATGAGCAACCTAGGGACACTTGGGAGGAAGCTGGGGAGCACATGCCTACACTTCCCTCTCTTCCTTTCAGAGTACTTCAGGTGCTCCCAGAAGGCTGCAGCCCACCAAAGAAAAGGGGGCTGTCTGGGCAGGCCAGCCGACCAGCCCTCGGGGAAGGGTAGGGGAGCAGAGCTGCTCCGACCCTGTGATGTAGAATATTTGAAAAAGGATCAAGTACAAATTCCAGAACTGAAAAATACAACCATTAAAATTAATAATTCACAGGATGGGTTTAACAATAGATTAAGCACAAAGAATCGGAGGACTGGAAAATGCAATGAATGATTAAAAAATATGGTGAATGTTTAAATTCTAAAAAATTATTATGGAAAAAGATTTATTGACATGGATCCACCTCAAAATACTCCCCCATCACTTCAGAAACACTTATTCCATCATTCTTGGTGCTTTCTGAAGCAGTACTAGAATTCCTCTTTCAGGAATGTTTTCATGAGGCATGATCAAAAAAACAGTGAATGCTGCTACTGAGCGCCACCCAATGGAAAGGCTGGCTTGCAAAACCCTTGTGGTGTACCCTCATGCTGTTTAGTCACTAGACCCCACTAAATGTGCCCCTGGATCTTCCCCAAAGTCAGAAATGATCATGAAAGGTAAATGTTTTGAATCAACTCAGGATATGGGTTCCATAGTGTAATGGTAAGCACTCTGGACTCTGAATCAATTCAGGCCATCTTGAGAACACAATGAAAAACACTTTTTTTTTTTTCTTTTGTGGTACCGGGGATTGAACTCAACACCCTGCACTTATTCTACGAGCTTTCTCCCCATCCCTATGAAAGACACTCATGCAAGAGGAATTCCAGAACTGCTTTGGAAAGTGACAGGAATGATGTAGTGTTTGAATTAAGGAAGATTTTTTTTTTTTTTAAATTTGGTATGGGGTCTACCTAGGCACCTTGGACTCATAGTGATCCTCCTGCTTCAGCCTCCCCAGGGCTGGGATTACAGGCATGTGCCACCGTGTGCCAGCATGGTATGTGGTGTTGAGGAATGAACCTGGGTCCCTGTACTTGCCTGAGCATGCGCTTAGTCCACTGAGCTATCATGCCAGCCTAAGGAAGAATCCTTTGAGAGGGAATAATGGCAGTGTGTCTTTTATTACAATAATTTTCTTTTTTTGTCACTTTGAGACAGGAGTTCACTGTGCAGTTCAGGCTGGTCTTGAACTCACTATGTAGCTCAGGTGGCCTTGTACTCAGAGTACTCCTCCTGCCTCAGCCTCCCTGGTGCTGGGATTATAGGCATGTCCCACTGCTCCTGGTGATCATAGTAAAAGGTTTAGACTTAAAAGGCACACTGTTAGGTCTTTCTAAGGCTAAAAAAGAAAAAGGAGGCCTTTTCTGAGGACATAGAGAGAACTGCACCAAAGTGGCAGGGATCCTCTGACCTGAGACAAAGAGAGTTGGGGTTATATGGACTTTTGCTGATGGCTGTTTGTGGCAGGGCTCAGCGATGTGCAAGGAGCTGCTCGGGACTTCCCTTCCACCCAGGAAGGGTAAGAGGAAGTTGTATTCAGAGCTGAAGGAAGAAGACTGGAAGTGATTTTTCAGCTATATTAGACCACCTCATAATAATCCAGCAATTTGTACTCAGGCAGGAACCTATTACACATGGTTTATTTTTTCCATTACACTTCATAGATCAAAAGAAATTGTGCAAAATTAACAGATGAAAAACAGCACAAGACAGATAATGAGACAAAGGTAATATCTGAAAATATCACCAGGGATGGTGCTGCACGTCTGTAATCCCAGCACTCCAGACGCTGAGGCAGGAAGATCACCATGAGTTCAAGGCCAGTCTGGGCAACATGGTGGGTTCAAAGCCACCTTCAACTACATGGCAAAACTCTGTCTCAAAAAGAAAATAAGGAAAGTAATAATTTTCCAGAGCATTGAAAAAAAAAAAATGTCAACCTACAGGTTCGATAAACTCAAAGCTCAAATGCACACATGTGCTTGTGACAGTGACCCCGAGGAGACACAAAGTGGCCCTGGATAGTGGCAAGGACAATCAGAAGCTGCAAATGGGTGGAGTTGCCCTGAGTTGAGATGGAGAAACTGAGAGCAGGACAAGGAGCTTCCTGCCTGGCCTTTATGTTTCAGCCCTGTGGGCCAGGGGACATTTCTGAGTCGCTCCCCAAGAGGCTCTGACACTTCTGGTTTCTTGCCTGGAGCCTACAGCATCCTCCTCTTGGTCTCCACTGCAGTCCCAGCCTCCACAGCAGCCGCCAGAGCCAGGCTCTAGCCACTGCAGACTGCTGAAGGAGGTGTGCTTCCTCACCCCGCCGGCTCCCCCTGAGTACTTCTGCGCTCCCCTGGACCCCATCAGGGAGGTGAGTGCATTCTGACTAATGCATTCAGCATTGGGTCTGAGGCTATAGTGCCTCTGTTTTCTCTCTTCCTCCTCCTGGGAGGAGACTGCCTGCAGGGAGCTGCATTCTGTCCTGTCTCCTCTGTGCCTCTTCAGAGAGACTTGTGCTTTTTTTTTCCTTCTGTCCTTCCTGTGTCTGGTTGGATCTGTCTGTCACATTCCACGATTCACCCTTCAGATGCCCCACCCCCACCCTAAATTCCCTCCAGACAGAATTCCTAGTTGTTCAGAACCCAGACAGCAAAAGGGAGACTGTGCTCGCACTGAGCTCCTTCTAAGTACAAAGGTCAAATATTATAATACATCGTGGCTTAAAACATTTTGAGGATCTTAAAACATTTTCTTCTACAGAAGAAGAAACATCAACATTTTTAACACAGCACTCGGAGGTCTTCGCAGGCCAGGCTCCACCTGCTTACCTCTAGAGTTCATGTGAGCTCCAGTCACTGCCACACCGTCCTCTCCCCCCTGCCTGGCCCCCAGCACAGTGCAGCCAGTCCCTTGGGTTTAGGGGCTACTTTATAAGAATTAATCTCTCTTGCTCTATCTGCCTTTGTTTCTATCTCTGTCTCTATCTTTGCCTCTGTGTCTCTGTCTCTGTGTTTGGGTCTGTATCTGTCTGTGTGTGTCCCCGTGTTTCCCTTTGTCTCTGTCTCTCCTCCCCTCCCCTCCCCTCCTCCTCATCCTCATCCTCGTCCTTGTCCTCGTCCTTTTCTTCTTCTTCTTCTTCTTCTTCTTCTTCTTCTTCTTCTTCTTCTTCTTCTTCTTCTTCTTCTTCTTCTTCTTCTTCTGCTGCTGCTGCTGCTGCTGCTTCTGCTTCTCCTCTCTCTCTCTCTCTCTCTCTTTCTCTCTCTCTCTGTGTCTCTCTTTCTCCCCCCACTCATACTAAGGCAGTCGTGAGCAGCATTATGGAGAAGTCCATACAAAGAGAACAAAACCCTTCCCAGCCAGCCACTAGCGGAGGGAGCCTGGACCCTGAAGCTCCAGTTGTCTCCAGACGGCAGCCTTCACTGAGCCAGAGCTACTTGGCTAAGCTTCCCCCACACCCTTGACCCTCAGACACTGTGAGAGAATGCATGTTTGTTGTTTTAAAGTTTTGAGTAATTCATTACAGGGCAATAGATAAGACATGCATGCAGCTTGCCTCTCTCTCCTCCAACCAATTCCTACTTGTTTTTGTATCTTGACTCAGATGCTTCCTCTGACTTCCTATTCCAACTGTTGGCAATTTAGCTGTAGTATCCTTTCTGCTTTCCCTTCCTGAAGGCCCCACACTTCTCCCATCTGAGTACGTGTGCATACAACAGGGCTGGCTCCCCCTCCAGGGTCCAGGGGTTGGTGGTCAGCCTAGGCCTGGCCAATCAGGATGTCCATTCTCCTGGAGCCACTGTTGAAGGCTATGACCTAAGCCAGGCCTTGTGGGTCAGCCTGGCAGCTTTTGTAGGAGATATTAGGAAAGAGGTGATCTTTATTTGTGGGAGTCGAGTAGGGGAAAACATGACTCTGGACCTACATTCATTCACCAAATGGGAAGGTCCACCTTGCAATGTGTCCAGAAGGAAGAGCTGAACTGGGGATGAGAAGGGACAGATTCCTGATGAAACTGTTGGAGCATCAGGGTCCCACTGTGCCTGAAACGCACATTTATCTCTGCCCCTTTTTCCTTTCCTATGATGGTGCTGTGAGATGATTTCTGTCACCTTGCGCTGAGAGGAGTCAGCTCAATATATCCCCATGCCTGGAATTAGCTCCTGCCCTCAACCTCCGGACCTTGTTGCTTCTTGAACTTATTGCACTAAAATGTACCAGGCCTTAGTACTCCTGCTTGATTTTTGCACCACACTTTTGCTTAACTCATCCCATTCTTATTCTTTTCTTCTTTCTTTCTTTCTTTCTTTCTTTCTTTCTTTCTTTCTTTCTTTCTTTCTTTCTTTCTCTTTCTTTCTTTCCTTCCTTCCTTCCTTCCTTCCTTCCTTCCTTCCTTCCTTCCTTCCTTCTTTCTTTCTTTCTTTCTTTCTTTCTTTCTTTCTTTCTTTCTTTCTAAATGTATTTGGTAAAGGGTCTCACTACCTGGCTTGGACTTGTAGTGATCCTCCTGTTTTCAGCCTCTCCAGTGCTATATCATATTTATTTCTACATCCAGAGCACCCGCCACACAGAGGTGTTTAGTGAATAATTATATAGTTAATTGATGAATGTCTTCCAATTGTTCAGGAGGCTTAAATAGAGGGAAAAAGAGAGCTCACATCTTCAAAGATCTGCTTGCTTCAAGACCAGTGTTTCCAAGTGCTCTCTGAGCTGGCGAAGATTACTTTTTTTGTAATCTCTCTTCATCCAGATCATGGCTAAGCCAGCAATGCCCATGGAACCGAAACCATTTGCTATAACAGAAAAACAAATGTGACCCAGATTTTTCCTGCTTAAAATAACTTTCAGTGACTCTTTGGCAGGAGTGGATAGCAGGCACTGAACACGTGGATTCAGGGAATCTTCTACATTATAGGATGCTATAATGGACGCTACAATCATGTACTGATTGATCCATTCAGTAAGGTTTAATTGATACCAACCATGTGTCAAGCATTAAGCACCCTGTGCCCTCTTCACGGCCCGCTTCCAGGTGTGGTTGCTGCCACTCACCACATCAGCAAATCATCCTGCACTTGGACGCTTGGAACAACACATGCTCGCACCTCCCTGCATCCAGATGTGACTCAGCCGAGTGCTTCTGGGCCACCGGGTGCCCTGAGGTCACAGTCAAGCTGTCCAGCAGGGCTGTCTACCACACTTCCAAATGCATTCATGCAGCAGTTGTCAGGCACAGTGGGTTCTCTCACACAGCCTCTCCTAGCACTGCCTCACAAGCCAGCAGCCACCTCCACTGGACAGCTGATCCAAGAAACTGTACAGAGACTTTGATATTGTAATCTCAGAGGTAACACTTTGCCACAATCTGCTCAACAGAAGCAGTCAGTGGGTCCAGTCCACACTCAGGAGGAGGACATTCCAAGAGGATACGGATAGCAGGACATAGGGCCATCGGATGGTCTCAGAGGCTACCTGCCACGGGCAAGCTATTTTTAACCTTCATTTCATATCCAGAACCCAGCTAGAGAAACAACTTGTCTACGTTACTCAGCCAGAGAGTTTTCTGAAAAGTAGCTTCCTATTTCCCTGGGCTAGATGGGAGTAAGATGGGTAAGATAAAGGAAAGCAGGAAGAAGGTATTCATGGGAAAAAAGTATGGACAGAGTCTGTGTTAGTTACCAAAAGATATACAATTGATTAACTCACAACTTAGTAGTTTAGTGGGTTAAAAATAAACATTTATTAACTTCTAGTTTCTATGGGTCAGGAATTCAAGAGCAGCTGAGCTGGTCCAGTCCAGGGTCTCTTTGTGAGGCTGCAGTAAGCTGGGTGCAGGGAAAATCTGGGGACTCAGTCTGGACAGAGGATAAGCTTCCCAGATGGCTGTCTCACAAGGCTCACAGCCAGTGGGCTCAGCGCCTTATCACAAGAGCCCTTTTTCTAAAGTCATGCTTAGACACCCTGAGAACATGGCCTCTGGGTTTCTTTCACCCAGAACAGATGAGGTAAGAAAGCCTAAACAGAAGATATAACGTCTTCAGTGACCTCACTTCAGGAGTCACACACTGTCACTTCTGCAACATCCTGTTGGTTACGTAGGTCAGACCTGTTCACTGTGGGAGGTGATTACCCAAGGGCACAAGGATGCCCAGGGATGAGACCCACTGGAGGCTGGCCACTACAGAGTCCTGCAAGATTAATGACCCTCAAATTCAACTGTCCCTGCACCATGCCCTGGCTCAAAGGGTCCCAGTGCATGGCAGCATACAGACAGATTTCCTTAAACTTTCCACTCCTTACTATCTCTTTGGGGCATGGGCCAGACCTCAACAGTCCCCACAGAGATCTTTGCCCATGTATCCACCCCACCCTCATGCCCTCTGTTCTAAGAAAAGGCCTGCCATATTGACATTTTGCTTTTGACACGTGGCACAAGCAGGACCTGACTGGATGTGGGAATAGGAGGGTGAGCATACGTACCCTCCCTCAGGAAGCTTCCACTGAATGCAAGGAAGAAAGTACTAGGCAATTAACCATCTGATGGCAAATTATGCCAGGTTCCTCAAGGGAACCTGTAGCAATTGCATATAATAGGGCACTGGCTTATTCCATGTGCAGCTTTTTACCAGTTGAGTAACTAAGCTGGGCACTTTCTGACGCTATAGTATTAACTACAGGTACAAGGATAAGAGAAAATCCAAAATAACAGTAGCTTAAATAAGGCAGATGTCGATTTTTCTTGTCTAGATGTCCAGACAGGTGTGGTACCACCCAGCAACAGGGACGCAGGCCTCTTCCATCTTGTCTTCTGTGTGGCTTTTCATCTCGTGGTCCAGAATGGTGGTATCACATTCTGTGTGACCAGATGGAGAAATAGACACAGAAAAAAAGTATATATTCCTGTAGCCACCACAAGACACTTCCCCTTACATCTCGAAGTCACATAGCCACACTTAGCTGCAAGGGCAGCTGGGAAAGACAGCCTGTAGTTTGAGCACCTATAGACCCAGCCAAAAATTGGGCACTTAAGCCCCATATAAAACCAGCCACACCAGTCAACCCTATCCAGCGTTCACCATGTGCCAGACACTTGTTGCCTCTGGACATCATGCCAAGTGTGCCTCTGATCCAGCAGGTCAGGGCTGGGCATGAGAATCTGCCCTGTGACGCCCAAGTAGCTGGGCTTCCACATTTGGGAAAAGGCAGACTGGCTGAGATTCCCCCTCCTTTGCTTGCAAGAGCCTCAGGCCACTTGCTAAGAGAGTGGACAGAGAGGAATGCAGGAGCTGGAGTGAAAAGTGACCTGGTCAGCCTCAGTGCATGCCCCAGTGTTGTCCATTGCCCCTAGCTACCCACCCCTGCTGCGCTGGCCTCTTCCAATCCTCATGGAGAACAGGTATGGAGCTTCTTCCTGTAGACAAAGAACCTTCCCAATGGACCTGTGCTTTGAACATGAGTCCCCACCTTCCTGCCTGGGTTTTTTTTCAAGCCCTGTCACAAACTTAAAGAAGGGACCAGCTACCCAAACTGGGGGATGTTCACAATGAGTTTTCCCCTACACGGCTCTGATGCTCAGCTGCTTTGCTCCGACCCTAGCAATCATAGAGGCAGCCGCTCTGTCTGTCTGTACCTCTGAAGCACTGAAGTTGGGAGAGGAGGACAATCGGCACTGCTGCCTCGGGCAAGTCACAGTGTAGAGTCTATCCTGGTCAGTCCTGCGGGGCCTGGATGGCCCTCGCTCAGGGTGGGCTCTCGGCGAACACGGCTGGAGGGAGCCATAAGTGAACAGAGACAGCTGCCCACCAACCATGACAAGTAGGAACACTGCGTTCTTATTTGAGCCCCAGGAAACACCTCTGTGAACAGGTGTCATCACCCTCTCTGTGCAGATGTGGAAAGAAGTGGTATGGGGGCCTCAGAGATGTGCCCAGTGCTTTTTCCATTAAGGTACACAGGGGTGGGGGGTGGGTCCGCCTTACCAATCCAGGACGGCTGGACCTCTCTCTCATAGTTCTAGGCTGTTCGCCACTCAGAACTGAACACTGCATGGCCCCAACTTGGACCATCCCATTTCATCTTTCCTCAATGAAACTGCTTTACAAATGCAACAACAGGACTGTGAGAGGCAGATGCTACCCAAGAGAAAGAAAACGAAGCAGAGGCTTAAAAGAACGAACGCCCGGACACCTTTAGGGTATGCTCCCACACCGAACCCCTAGCCCGCCCCTCCCGGTGCCTCCCGCGGGCCCCTTTTAACGGGGAGCGGAAGGGGCGGTGGGGGCGCGGCAGCGCCCAATGGGCTGCACAGAGCGTCACTTCCCGGCGGCCCGAGGCGAGTGGCGAGCAGCTGGGGGCGGCGCGGGGGCGGGGCGGTCGCGCAGGCATTGGCAGCGGGCTGGGACCCACGCGGCGCCGCGGCCCCCCTGGCCTGCAGCTCTCCCACCCCGGCGGCGGCGGCACGATGCCCTTTGACTTCAGGAGGTGAGTGTCGCGAGCCCTGTCACCGGGAGTCTCTTCCGCAGGCCAAAGGGACACCGGTTCCCTGCAGCCCTCAGCCTGGTGCATGTCTCGGGAGGCCTTCGCGGACCCGGCCTTACACGAAGCCAGCCAGAGCCACAGAGGCCCCCAGCGTGCAGCTGGAGACAAACCCACCCACCCACCGCCGCTCTGCAGAGCCCCCGCCCCAACCAGCCTGGACACCTTGCATTCCCTTCCCCCTAGCACAGGAAACACATTCCTTCCAGATGAGAACCAGCATCTCCTCCTTCCCGAGGCTCCTTGAGCAGACCCCACACCCCCTGACAGGTGGGGCCAAGGCACCCTGCCTGAGCGCTGGGAGCTGCAGAGCTGCCCGTTCTAGCCTTCCCCGGCAGCAGCTAGAGGTTTGCAGGTTAGTGTAGCCCGAGGCACCCCCTTGCCAAAGCAGCTGGGAGCTCAGTGTCGTGCCCCCACCCCCGGCCTTGGTGGTGTACTCTAGATCTGGGGGCACTACGGGGAAGGGAGGAAGCTGAGAGCACTGGGTAGGACTCTGCAGTGAGGCCGGCAGCGTTTGGTCTTGGCTTTCTGCAGCCCCACAATGGGTCCTTTGTGGGGTCCCACTGCCTTGCGTCCACTGTTGTGCCCGCGGGCCAGGCTTTCTACAGCCCTGCCTGGAGGGGGTCTCCACCAGACGTTTCCCTGAGGTATGGAGCGCCAAGGGGAATGCCCTTGGCTGAGGCTGGGAAAACAGTAGAGCTTTGTAGGAGGAACCGGATTAGAATCCTGGTTCAATTCTTTTCGTGGAGCAACTTCGTATATTCTGGAAGATGAGGGCAAAGGTTTTAGGTTCAAACCTCCACTTACAGCTGGCTGACCCCAATGGAGGTCTGAGCCCTCTCAGTTTCACCACTTGCAAATTGGGACTAAAAATAAGCTCCCCACCTGCAAAAACCATGGCTTGCAGCTCAGCAGTAGGCATCACCGGATGAGGGATGAGGGGCCTCTCCATGAGTATTTTCCACATCCATAAAATAGGGATTCCGCAGGAGGGATTTCCCCTTCCCGTCTTACAAAGGTGAATGACAGGGTAAAGTGGTAAAGTGACAGGCCAACCAGAAAGATGCCTAGCTCACTGTGACCCCATGGCATGGGGCCTGCTGGGGTGGAGGTGTAATCAATGCTAACATGGGACCTTGAACAGCTGACGTGTTGTTTCAGCCCGTTCTGATCACTGATGCCATCTGGAAAATGTTTGCCAGTTTCCTGCCCCTCTCAGGCAGCCCTGAGGCTGGTACCTGGGTCCCTGGGACAAATGCAGGCAGAGGGCAGTTACTGATGGAATTCGGAGACACTCCTGACACCAATAGTGAGTGGCCCCACTAAGAGCTCTGGTCAGCACAGTGATTCCTGCTCCTACAATCTCCCCTTCCCTGGGATAACAAGAGATTACCACCCTCTCCTGTCCCCATGTGATTCAGTAGGTTCCAGTGATTTTGATTTTATTGGAGACATTTAATTTTGTTTCTGGTCGTTTAATACTTGCCCCTTCTCCATCCTCACTGCACAGAGGAGGAAGCAGGGCCGGAGGGCTGAGGGTCCTGCCCAGCACTTCCTTCAGCGCTTGCAGGGAAGGCGAGGCTGGGTCTCAGTTGGAAGTATGAAAGAAGGAAGGCAGGTGGGGCCAGCTGTCACCATCCTTGTGTTAGGCTCTGATGAAGGAGATATGACCCAGCAGCAGCTGCCCCAGTGCTCCATGGGCATGCTTCAGGTCCTGAGTGCCCGGGGACAGTGGGGGGCCCCAGCTGAAGGAGGAATGTTAGTAAGTTCTGTAAGAGCACGGGCTTATTGCGGAATTGTGAGATGGACTCAGCGCATCACCTGTGCATCACCTGGGCCGCAGCAAATGTGTCCTGGTAAGGTCTCTTGATCACAAGACTTGGTGCTGAGGAAGTGGTGCACTGACCACACACCTCCTTCCTCTTCAGGGTCCATTCATCCAGCATTTGCTGGGTGTCCACCCTGTGCCCAGCCCTCTGCCATCTACCTGTCCTGTGGAGATGGGAGGCTCATGATCCATCCCATAAGAAATGGGAGGAGAAAGCCAGCCAGTTAGCTCAGCAAAGATTGAAGTGCCTACTTAGGCAGACCCAGGGTCCCATACCCCCCTCACTCCATGCGCCAGGCCACCACAGGGGACCTAGCGTAGTTACTTCTCAACAGAGGATAACCAAAATGACTGTTCTCAGGGGGCATGCCGAGAGGGTGATTGAGACCGGGTGTGGTGGCAGGCATCTGTAATCTCAGCATTTGGGAAGGTGAAAACAGGAGGATCACTGCGAGTCCAATCCTATACTAAATACATTTTTAAAAAATGGGAGGAGAGCATGGTGGGATTCCCAGGGCTAGGGTGCCAGCCAGTGTACAGAGGGAGGTACGCCAAGCACAAGTGTCCTGCTGTCAACTGTCTTGTTACCTGAGAGAAGAACTTTGGGTTTTCATTCTAAATCTTAGAATTTGGACGGGCCGTAAGCTTTGTCTTGGGCCACACAGGAGGGGAGGTCCAGTGGCTGGAATTGGACTCAGGGCTGTCAGCTGAAAAGCCTTCACTTTGGAAGAAAAGGCAAAGTTTGGAAGCCTCCACCATCCCATCAGATCGTTCAAGTACTGGGGAGGGCATCCTTAGGGACAAACTAGGAATAGGAACCCCTACCTCACCCCTAGCCATTTCATAGCAGGCAAAAACTCGGTTTCCTGTTGCTCTTCATTTAAAACAACCAAGGAAAACAGCCACCTCTTGCCTTGCTGATCAGCCGTATGTTTTCTTACTGCCTCTAGGACCTCATGCATCTTATGTATTTCAGGTATATTTGCCTATCTGTGAAATGGGAATGTGGACAGACCCAGGGAAGTGGGACTGTTGGACCATGTCTGTAAAGCATTTAGACACTCAGGAGCATCCCATAAATTCTGACTGATGTGTTCAATGTTGTGTTCTTTCCTTTAAGCAGCAATCATCTCCTAATACTCTATAAGTCATTTAATTATGATGCTTATTCTCTTTCTCCTTCCTGTTGGGATGGGAGCTCCTGAGGGCAAGGATTTCTACCTGGCTTATTCAAAGTATATTCCCAATGCCTACAACAATACTTGGGCCAAACTCATTCCTTAGAAAGGCATCTTAAAGTGTGTCAAAGAAGCCAAAAGCACGGTGTGATTGCATATGCGGATGCTTCCTTTAGTGGGCACATTTTCAGCTATTAGTGGACAATTCTTGCCCTCCTTCCCTCCTTTCTTCCTCTTTCCACCACCCTTCCTTCTCTATCCTTTTTC